>LR736877.1:3461183-3504626 GCA_902654985.2 Oryctes borbonicus
AAACAATTAGATTCCATACATTTATCTTCCAATTCAATAAACCAATTATTAGTAAAATTGATTGCCCCAAAATGAATGTCACAGCACTTTTCATTAATAAGTAAATAGAAAAAGGAACTGACATTGCATATCACAATTTACGGAAACCGGTGTTATTTATGGCATCACCAAGCAATTGCAGCATTTTTTAAGCACTACTAATTTTGATTTTGGACCGATATTTCAAAATTTATAACATCAACATCAGTTTGAAATTAAAAAAAAATGTAGATTCAAGATGTTTTCTTTTTACTCTGAAAATTGTGATTAGTTGAAATAACATTAGCTGTTTGAATTGAACATTTTGGAAAAGTTGAACGAAATATTCACCTTATCGAACCAGCACTTTGCGTGTAACATCCAAGAGTATTAAATAAATGAAAATGATAAACTTACAATTTATTTTAACCGAACATTTGAGACGGCTAGTAAAGAATCACTTAATTTAATTAATTATTTTAAATCTTTAACAAATAATCACTAATCAATCGCACATTCAACTTTAACGTTACACACACGTTAATCAAATGGACATCCCCACTATCAAATTATAGCGATTAACATAGTAGATAAGATGTGACGATTATTATGTACAACGAGGAGATGGACGTAGATAAGTAATTGGTACACGTACTTCTTCAATGAAGACCAACAAGCCATCTAAGAGTCGAAGATCTTCAAAATTATCCATGAATTTATAATTATCCATATATAACGGAAGCACAATAATAAAATTACAAGCCTTAAACGTATGCGTGTGCTGGTGTTCAAACAACTGAATGATGATTCGACAGAATAAATAAAGTGTTCATTTAATGCGTTATCTTTGGAATGGCGATTGTACTTGACGTACTGTTTAAATTCACACTGTAGGCGAAAAAATCTGAAGCTGAAGATGAGACAGAAGAACCGCGTTGGGAGCGTGTTATTACACACCTGAACGCACAGTAAACTGCAGAGGACAACGTAAACAATTGGTGCAAAGTTTAGAGTTTAGCATATCACCGAGCTGATATCGATGCTATCGTTATTCAGCCCAATTCCTATGAATCATTCATTGGATAGCACAAAGGAGTATTACTCCCGATCGAACAAAAGAATGGGAATTTCGAATAACAATAAACTAAATTGAGATATACCATTTTGAAATTCCTATATTATGTGTGTGAATTATTGGTCTACAGCAAGGGAAACTCCTGCAACCAGAATATTTTGAATCTAGTCCGTTTGTTTTGTTGTATTTATTGAGGTTTTATTATATTTTGGGCGGTAGTACATATATCTACTCCAAAAGATTATGTACATCATTGTAATACGAGGCTTAGCGACCTGTATAAGAAGTTGCCTAGCTTATAGTATATATCACATACTTACGTCTCTTTGCTTGCTCAGGATGCTCGTTAATCTTTTCAAATTTAACCGGTATCCAAAGGAGTAAACATAAAATAAATATAGCCAGCTGTTCTTTAAAGTAATCACAAAAAAAAATCAGCATAATAATTGAGAATGGTAGGCAAGTAAGAAAATGTTGGTACAGAACATTGTAATTCTAAACAACTAAATGAAGAGATTATCAAAGGCATTAAAAGTAGATATTAACAAGTTAGAGAATTATCAAGTAGACTTTTGTGTAATTTTTTATGTATAACTTTAAAATTCAATAACAATGCATATCCAGTGTTTTCAAGTTCTCAATGGAATAATGGCTCTTCGTCTACTAAAAATCATTATATGAAAAAGAATGTTTTATGAAAAAATTGTTCGGCGAGATTTTGGTATTTCTATCAGCTACGCAAAATGTCCACCACAAACAACCAAGCAGCATAATATACTCAACGTAAATTCCTGCCCATGCGTTTATTTTCTGGGTATGACGCTGGCAACTGTGTCTATTAACAGTGCAATATCCAAATTTATATCGTTGCTAAGTGGAATGAATTTCTAAGGGTGAGATTTGCTTTCCTTCAATATGCGACGTACCAAACTCGCACTTACGCTATGATAAGTTAGTAGACGTGTCGAAGATTTTCAGTGACTTCCAACATTTCAAACTTCTTGTCACCACTAGTTCTAGTAACCTTTCGTACTTCATATTTAGGAAGTCGTCATACGACCTGTTTCTCCAAAACGCTTCAAAGTTTTGTACACAACAGCTTCAATAATTGGTTTCCTGTTAGGGTATTTTTCATTGAAAAGGACACAAACTTCGTGTTGTGTTTTCTTACGATCATACCCAACCATTATTAGAATTGTTATTCTATCAGTTTGAATTAAAATTACTACCCTATATTACCGTAGAGCAGTATCAAACTACTAAATAAATGAACAAAATATTCCTGTGGTGCATTTAGTCCAAATGATAGTTTTGTTATTTACATATTTTTTTAACGGTTCTAGAACCCCGCTAAACGATTTTTATATAATTGCTAATATAATGTACTATGGCGTCTACTCCATACAGTCTGAACAAGCAGAACATATTTGCCAAATATTTTGAACATCATTTTTTTCCCGAAATTTCAATAAAACAAAAATTGAGAAACACGTAAAAGGATCTTGTCCTTTCTAGAGTATAGATTTAAACCCAATACGACTTAAAGATTCCGTGAAAACAATGAAATATCTAATTGTAAGAGAACAAAATTAAGACGTAGTCTCTCTCTGTAAAGGAAAATCAATACAACGTTTGGATTGGATTCTTACCGAATTTGATGTAGACGTGTAGGTGGCGTTGGTCGACGAAGCGGGTGCAAACGAGTTGACTTGCGAAGGATATCGCTGCTGATAGTAAGGTGGTGGTCCCCACTGGCGGTAGCCGCCGGTCTGGTGCTGCGTGGCCATGGGAGGCTTTACGCCGCCGCCCGGAAACGGCGACCTGGCGACGTCTCCGTTACTACTCTGCAATAGAAACACGATCGTAAAACACAAGGCCATGGTCTATACAAAGTCTCGCATTTTTGCAACTTCATAGAGCACAAATGTCGTATTAAATTTTTGCGTTTTTAAACGTTTGTTAAAAGGAATATCATTTAGTGAACTTTTGATGAGAGACTCGAAGATTCGAGTTTCACGACCGCCGCGAATTGAGAAGAAAATATATTTTAATCACGTATCACTAAAAATGTTTCTACATATGTATACATCTTAACATTTACCAAAATATTTAGTAGGATAATTATGTGAATGTATTTTTTTTAATTACTTTTTTAATTAATACAATACTTAATCATTTTGTCTCCGGTACTACTTCATGCAAACTCGGCGATCATCTAGATATTCATTCGCAGATCAAATATTTTTTCTCAATAATTATCTTCGATATAGTAAATATACACTGTATTAATTCGCCTTATATTCTTTTAACAAAATTCTCTCCCGAAAATTTTTAACTTGGACGGCGCCTTGTAGAAAAAAAACATAATAAAAGTTGTTTATTTTTGGCCACTACAACCTTGAAATTCTACCTGCATGTTGGGGACCCACAATATTCTAATACTTTATTACTATTACACACATCTCATATTCTCGCTTGAACAGATTTAAATAACATGTTCAAGGAAAAAGTGAAGTTGATTGTTTGGCGAGTCCTTCGACCTCCAAACACATGAAAGAAATATTCGTTTTAATGTCGTGAATGTTTGACGAGAACTTTTTGGCAGTATTCAAAATGATAATAAATTCTCGGCGAGAAAGGAGAATTTTGGGAAACTCCTTATCTTGACAGTGACTTTTATATATTTTAATAAGACTCCCAAGAAAATGTTATTAATTAAGTAATATTGGACTGTTATTAGCAAAAATAACTCTGAAGCACAGTTACTTTCCGCTAACCATCTGTTCCGATAATCTAAAAAGATGTTTATTCCATCTGGTGCATGCATAAGTACAGATCCCGTTTAGTTAAAGCTTAAAACCAAAGATTTTGCATATTGGTTCGAATCTACATAATAATTCTATTGGATAATATGACTTCATTGTATATAATTTTGAAGCACACATATTGTACAGTATAAATTATTCTAAAAATACGTAATGACTAAATACCTCATAATTTCAAGAAGAAACGTTATTCCTAAAAAATTAATTCGCTAAAAACAATTATATTTTGGGCAAAAAAAATTACAATACCAAATCACTATTATGGCAGAAGCGTCACGCACAATAAATCTCGATGTACTGTTACCGAATCATTGAAAAAGCACACAGTAATTCCCTTATCATATTATCAGCATTCATTTTAAATGTTTATTATGTATTGGTTTCTGCGAAAATGACGAAGGTTTTACAGATAAAACCGGTGTTCGCATTCAACCATTGGTGTCACACGTGATACAAGGACGTTAAATATTATTAAAAAATGCATTAGGCCGAACAACTATACTGAGAATATAACATCCTAAAACGTGCGGGCATGTTAAACATTCCATTAAGCATAGACTTTATAAAATCAGCTCACTTAATAAGTTCTAAGAACGGTTTTTCATATTAAGTTGGAAGTAAGGATACATATTGAAGATAATGAGAATATATATAATGAAAAAAATAAGAGAAGTGCTAAGTACTGTTGGAGAATTCGAAGTAATCGGGAAAGGAAAGTATATATTTCCACTTAAATTGCTTCAAACACGCATTTCGAAAGTATACATTTGGATTAATAAACTGAAAACGCAGAAGATAATTGTAATAACTTTATTAAACATTGAAATATGAATTAATATGACGTTGCTTCAGGAATGTTATGTAAGAGTGCTGCATGAAGTAACAGTTTATGATCTGCTACATTATTTTCTATCAATGAAATATATACCTCAAAACTGCAGGGCACTAGGGGTATTCTCAAATGCTTGTGTCGGACACAATGATAAAGACAGTTGATTTCTTTCTAGCTGACGTGTCGCCAGTTACCAAAATAACCGCTACGTGTTGGCGCCAGTTTTCAAAGCAGTTTTGTAATGTTTTTTATGTTCCTCTGAGCATGCGACTCCCTTGGTTGTTACTTGTTTTCTCAACATTTTTAAACCAAGTGAAAATCATCTCAAAAAAAAAATTGCGGCAAATTGTGTGCTTTATACATGTTGCTACGAATATTGACCACTGTCGACAACTTAAAGCGAAAAAGAATGGATCGTTTATATTAATTAATTGAAGAACTTAAATGGGAGGAAATACACGAACTGCAGATTATCGAACCTACCAACACAAAAGGTAGATTGCACACTTGCGCCAATTGTATATGGCGAAAGTAATGAGCTACTAAAAAGAGATGAGAATTCCACAGTATTGCGGGTTGTCTGACGATACGAATTGAATTTGATGCACTGGTGAGAAGACTTCAAGGCGTCTTATTAATACGGCGATACACCGTCTTTGTCCTTATTGCTTGTTTGCTCCGCTCTTATTGATGAAATTGTCTCTTCATCCATAGCTAGAATCTTTTCATCGCCTCCCACAAACCACTGTGCAATTTAATTATTGATTATATCGGTTTGAAAGACATCGTTGCCAAAATCAGTAATGTCCTGTAATCCTGAGTATCCTGAACATCTAATAATCTATCTAGTAAATAATCCAACAGAAGAGAATGCTGATACACTGGACTACTGTGCTTTCTTCTGTGAATGTATCTCGAAGAAATAATATCGCTGGCAGCATATTAAAATTCTTCAAAGATATTCTAGATATTCCCAGATATGTAAAACATCAGTAGGGATTTGGGATAATGTATTTTGATTTTTTGACCTACACCTTGATCCATTGACTGTTGAGACTACAGTTAATGCTGACTAAATGGAAAGACATAACAGAAACTTTGTAGACTGTTTTGGTGTAGTTTATTTTCAAAATACATGTTAAAACCTTATAAAAAAGATCGTTGCGACAAAAATACAAAATTTCTGGATTAGCTTTTTTTAATATATTGTAGTGTATAAAGACGATTCTAAATACAAATCATATCCTTTACCTTTTGTTAAAATTATGGTAAATTGCTTGAACATGTTTCACTTTGAAGAAAAGATTGGGGCATAATATATTTTGAGGTTAAAAACATTTTTGGAAAGATTTTGCAACTTAAAATTCCCTCATTAACAAATATTATAAAACAAAAACTGAGTCATACAACATAAACAGTACGTTTTATTTAAATTTGGGCGATGTTATAGGATCATATTCCTCTTATTCCTTAAAAGGAATTTATGATTTCATTTATTAACATTAAACCTTAAAATATGGACCATTTTCAAATGTCATATAAATTAATTTAATAAGGGAAAAAATCCTAAATGAAATTATTTATGTTTTCCTTTGTGGACGTTTAATTTTTCTTTTTTCGGGCTGGATAATTTCCTTTTTCATTTAATATTCACTACACTCACAAAAGTTGCAAATATTAATAGAATTCCAACGCCCAATTTTGTGAAAAAGCTATTTTATTTTCAAATTATTATCTACTCCTTGTTCAATTCTGTTCGAATTATAGAAATCTCGGTCAGATTTATGAAATGAGAATTTTAACTGAAGTTAAAATTAAGGCAAGCTCGAACTATAAAAGTTACAATTTCTAAATAAGCAAGACTTAATTGATCGGATTAATTTCATCTCAAGTATTCCAATTATGCATCCTTTCACTTTATCAATGCTTTTTATTGTTACGTTTCACAGGCAACTTTCTTTTCTATAAAATTGAGAAGTAGAATATTTGTCAATGAACGAAATCAATCTAAATCCTCTACTTATTTTTTATTGTTCGCAGAATCGAAATTAGAGTAACAAAGCATGCAATGATCCGTTCTAATTCCTTGGATTTTGCCATCCAATAAAACCTATTTTAGAAAGGATTGTTGTGAGTTTTAGTAGAGATAAATCGATATTTTCGTCGAATTATACGTAAAAAAATTTGGAAACAGGTGGTAGTTCATTAAATCGCAAACAAGGTCGATTATGGAACTTGTTCTGGCATGTTTAATATGGTGTTACAAATTATCGAATTGGTATCGTGGATTGCGTATTTCAAATTTTCTATTAATCTTCTTTCTTAAATTATTTACTTTTAAAGGTTATAGTCAATCAACTAAAACTATGTCCAAAGGATTAGTGTGGTGGACCAAAGGTACTTCGATGGAAATGATAGATGATACGTTAGATGAAGAAGATGAAGAAACTGCATAATACTAGTGTTTTCTTTTACTCATTCTCATTCTAAATAACCTAAACAACAAAATATGAATGTCATTGAAAAAATCTTCAGTAAGTAAACCAGAAATCTACGTAGAAACTTAAAAAGCGTAAGATTGCATCTGTTTATAGAAGGCGTCAATGCCAGTTTCGCTACAAAGAAAGTAAAAAAAAATAGGCACAATAATTAATTCGCTTATGTAATAAACTGTCCAGATCGTAGTAACCATTGGAAATTTGATATACAGGTTGTTCTCAAAGTTATGAATAGGTTTTCAACAAATCATTACCAAAAATCGCTTACATAAAAGTTCAAAAATAACGGAGATTAAAAACTGTTGCGTTCTTATCGCATTTATCATTTGCTTTGTAATAAATCCGACTTTAGGTTCTATGCAACATATCCAGATCCATGAAATTTTCGATTTTAGCATCTTTTCGTTTTTATCCGTTGTATGTTTGGAAAATAGCAAACAATCAACTTGTGGGCTTGATTCTAACATGCTGGGAGCACTGACAAAATGCAACTATAGCATCTAGATTACACGCAGAAAAATCATCTAATGTCATGGAAGTTTGTTAATGTAGTTACAAGAGTTCTCGAGAAAGCCGGGCAAACTTAGCAAACACTAAGGAAAAAATGTTTGAAATTCTCGAATACGATCCAACAAGTATGTAGCAGCAAGTTGAGTATCGCACGGGATGAAGTACGAAACACTAAACGACAACGACAATTTTATCTGCATCATTATCACAAGGTACAGGTGTTAAGATACAAGATCATCTCACAAATTTTACTAAATTTATTGTGGTGTTCGACGAAGCTACATTAGTGAACATTTTCCATAATATAATGTTGGGTTGATCTACTAAATGGTGTGCATCTCGAATGACGTAATGAAGTAGAGTTTCTCGGTCTTGCTTGGGGTAATCTAAAACATCTATTTTATCGCAATGAAGAAATGAATAACACTATAGCAGCGCATAAAAAGTACTTATGAAATCGTTCGTGGACAACAGGAGATTACTTTCCGTTGCAAACACTATATGAATAGGATTGAAAGAATACAATATCAATTTATAGATCACCTATGTAGGGACGTTTGGGACGCACAAGAAATTAGGGTAACTACCTAAAAAAAATTTGTATAAAATTTAAATCTGAATTTACTCATTTTTCATTATTTTAAGATGAAAAAATTTAAAATAATTTCTTTTAATATAATTTTTGTTTGAGAATCTCTGCTGTAGTAAGCGGAAGCACAAACACCTGCTTTTAACACACTGATAGATTTGTGTGCATTTAGCGACCCCAATTTCCGCCAAAAAGTGTCCCAAAGGGAAGTGCTATTGTTCAACTTTAAAATGTATGTATATACTTAAAATCGTGTCTATCGTACTTTTGGGTTGTATTAGCTCCAATGACATAAAAAATTGCAAATATCTCGCCTGATTGAGTTACCGTGTTAAAAGTGAACTTATCATCATTATCATTTTAGTAGTCATGCCTCTATATTCTTTATAAATTTGTGCCATATCTGCAAGGACATAAAGATCATAAATTTCGTGAAACGCCACGCCCCATAAAGTGGTATCTTTAGAAGAAAAAAAGTCATTTTTGAAAAAAGGATCCTACTGTTCAAAAGAAAAACGTTGTTATGGATATGTTCAAAACTGTCAAGCACATTATTATACGTTTTAATGAAACATTCAAATACTCTCGATTCTTCTGTGAAACAGTTTGCTTTAATTTGCAATAAGCTTATGAATTAGTTTACAAAACACTTGCCCACTCCCGAACAAAACTTTCACTGCTTAAGCAATAACTCAACACTATCGAGCAATCCCAACAGACGCTCAAGACGACACTCAGTGACGTAACAATTGCACAACATCAAAATTAATTGAATATCTTAATCCCGTTTCACCCCAGATGCAAATCGTAGTTCCCCAACACGTTGTATGCCTCCCATCGCTATTTTTAAGGTAGTTCTCGAGCGTATTAATTATTTAGCAAACACTAATTTCAATATTGATTTTTCAGGCATTCATATGATGTAGTTCTTCAACTTTATTACATTTTTGCTTCTACATTCTTCCTTTTTTTTAGAAATCTACTGCAATCTTTTTTATCTTTCTGTAAACCTAAATGTTTAAGCTGTATTATTTACTCTTATTACGCAGTAGACTCTTGATTGGGAAGTTCATATTTCTAGAGCTAGGCAAAAGAAATACCGAAACCATCAAAAAAATTAACATTCTAAGATATGCATCACTTAAAAGATCTTGTATTAGAAAAAAATTATTCACACTAACACTTATTGATTTGTATTTTGTTACTTCAAATTTGCCGATTCACTTTATTACATTCCCTTTAACTAATTTCACAATTTATTTATCACAATCACTGCTTGTTGTAGCTGCAGCAGGTAAAGTCCATATTATAAAGCGGGTGAATCCCCCAACAACGCGCACTTGTTATTAGTTATTTTTATATTTAAGCGAATGGGTATACAACTATAATGGATCTGATAATATATTCTATATTGACTCTACAAATTTTCGTTGATTTTTTTATGAGGTATAGGAAAGACAGAATGATCTAGATGATGATGATATGATTTCTCCCGATTTATTTGAAAATTTTTGGAACATTTTTTAAAGGTACAACGCGCACAAATCACAAAATAAATTACAAAATTATCAACACAAAAAAACTCAAAGAATGTTATCTTATCACGGATTCTTATCGACAATTGCATTGTTCATCGAGTTCAACTACCAAAATTTAAAGATGCCGGCGAGAAACAATAAAAAAAATATCTAACAAAAGGATTCGTAGAAAAATATAACACCGATGCAACCTTTAATACCAAGAGTATAACGCATTCTTAACAAATTAGTAACGTTGACTATTGCATCCATTATCAAAAACATTCATTACAAAGAGTTAACCAACGCTGAGATACCCGATACGCATTGTTTGTATAATGAAATGATTCATCCGATCATGAGTCAACTTGTTCATTTTATATCTTCGGCAACACGAGCAGAAAGAAGGTTTGACCGTAACCTAGTACAACTTGTTACATCGACGTAAAATTTTAAGAATCCCACACCTACCTCGCTTTATTGCCGAAACCAAAGGACCGCAAAGCTTGCAGAATCGAGAAACACTTTCGTAATAAAACGCAGGCAAAGAACTGAATAGTTTTTTACGCGCAATAAACCAGCAAAGGCCGCTAATGAAGTGAGAACGTGCACGTCAAAGATGACAACAGAAAAACGTTTGCGGAATCAAACAAAGGAAACGAACACCGTGTGTCAACGCTGTGTTTACCGAAACGAGCACACCGAACGACACTGCCATTGATAATGAGTTGGCTAAGTGAACTCGGGCTCGTCTCCTCTTCGATACTGTGACGCTGATAAGGAAAAGTTGGCATTTTAAGATGCGCGGAGTACTTAATACTTTAAATCGATTGCGTCTTTAGTACGTAATAGGTAGGTTACGTCATCGATAATGTAGAGAAAATTCAAGAGGTAATCATATTTACCTATAAATACTGTTTCTTAGAGAGTTACGTCGATATCTCCATATATCGATTGGAATATGCATTATTAATCAGGAGCTTGGATAATCAGTAAGTATTTTAATGTATGACAGGTTCTTTTGGTTAAGCCAAATTAATGTTTCACTTCAAAAGTTATATTTTGGTTAAAAATATAGGTATTTTTTACAAAATTAAATCAAATCTAATCCTAAAGTAAAGTCATGGAAGAAATGCCGTGTTTTGAAGGTGGTCGCCCAAACTGTCTATCCCAATTGTTATTATACTCCCAAGAACATATCTGCATAAAAGTGATGTGCTCAATTACAAAATCTGGACTTGCTTTGTTTCTGGCTTTTCTAAGGTAGAGATCGTTTTGTCATCTCCTTACTGTGGAACCAGTAATATGAGGGTTTAATTCGTAAAATTCGATTCTTCAGTACGCTACCTCGATTTCCTTTTTTTGTTAATTTATCTTATTTTTCACTTTTCTAATTGTTTTTAACCGAGTAACTCAGCACATCCTGTCCACATTTTTGTAGTTCTGATATTTTTAAATTAATTTTCTTATCCTGTGCGCGAGCTTCAACAATAAAAATCATTACGTACAGCTAACCTAAATGAGGTGGAATACCATTATTTTACTGCTATTTTCGCGTTGTAAACCTTTTTCTTCGATCAAAGGCAACCCACTGCTATTTTATTACACCGGTATATAATGTAATGTAATGATTCTAAACCTTGACAATTCTTTGTACGATGTGGTGGATGCAATTTTTCATAACAGTGTAAGATATTGAGATACTTACAGAAGTTCATCTAAATTTTCAAGGCATACTACTACGATTATGAGTTTGAAAAAAAAATTATTAGCTATTTTTTCTTATTGAAAACTTGACTAGCCGCTGAACTCAGGTGTTGAAGTAGTTTTAACCAAAATTTGAAATCTGATGATGGGAATGATTCATTCTGAACATCCTCATCTAATATAATCTTGAATGATTCCAAACTTTACAGTGTGGTTAATTAATACAAATGACAAAACATGTCGGACACCTACCATACCACAATTTCTTTGATTAAGTATTAAGTAAAAGGTAAAAAAAATCCCTGACATTTTTCATAATAAAAATACAAATTTCAAATACTCCTTTGCATAGATTCCCTCTAAACAAAGGATAATTAACTGCGATTGTATAGAGTAATTTACCTTTTCAAAAATTTGCGTATTATGCATAAATTAATAGCGTAACACACCTAGATTTTCTACAGCGACCTGATGTGTTACCATAGCGCAGCAGAAGAAGAAAAAGCGGAACAAAATCAATGAAAACCGTCCCACACAATTCGTTAATTTAATTAATAAGTAGGCCAAACTCTGCTTTGTAAATCTATACTCCTGTACAACTAAAAGCCTTGTAATTTGTAATGAGTTAATAGGTGCTGTTATGTACTTACATGCCCATATAAACATGCTAATACGTAAGTCATTGTTATTTAGTGAAACAATGAACTCTACGTGAAAGGAAAAAATCAAGTAAACAATGCGTAACACTACATTTGTACATACGCAATAGATAATTGTCGAAACAATATTATCTATAAAATGCTAAAAGATACGGACCTGGGTCTATATATCAGTGAAAATTTGAAAGCAACTCCCATGAAAATGTTGAAAAAAAACCTTTGTTAACTGTTTCTATGATGTCTTGGTACTTCTGTTACATATAAAATTATCAACACGTTATTAGGAATTCAATAGTTGATAATTAATTGTTTGACGCATCAATCCAATGTGTTTTGGTTCTAAAAAAAATGGCACAAATCATTTTATTGTTTTTCAAAACGGTTTCACATTGTTTGCACGCGTTTGAATCAATTTTTCAAACATATTTTCCACTCTGAAGGTGGTGTCTTCAAAAGATGGTTTTTGAAGACTTCAACAGCTTCTTAAAGTGATAAAAATCAATGCCCACGTATTTTTTATTTCACATTCGGGAACAAAATGAAGTCATTAGGTGTTTTTCTCCTTCAAGTAATTAACCGTTTGGCATGATGCACGAGAGCTGGCATTGTCACGAAGAACGATGCCACCTGGTTGATTGTTTTTCTTGATTTCATCCACGACTTCTGGCAAACAAATTATTGTATACCATTCGGCGCCAACTATTCTTCGTCTCTCCAATGCAACGCTTGTGACATGTCCAGTACAGCGAAAGAAACAAGCAACTCTTTTCATGTGTATGTTTCAGTGTTTCACTAAAGAACAACCTTTGTTGGGTCCAATCCATCTGAGAACACTCAAACAATTGATTGTTACCTAGTTTTCAACTCGTACGAATATATCCAAGTTTCGATACCTGTTACGATGTTATATACGGCGTTTGAAGTTCCTATGTCGAATTTGTTGAGCATTCACTCTTGCGTACAGCATCAATGCTTTTTGGAACAACCGATTTTAGTCGACCTTCACGAAATTCATCACTGACGGAAACATGACCACATCCAAATTCTACAAACCAGTTGTAAACAGCCTTTTCTGATGGTGCTTCATTATAAAAAATTGAACGAAGCGATTTGAAGTATTTGTGTTGTGTTAGGCCTTTAAAAATCATCCAACGCAGTCCTTCACGTGGAATTTCTTTCTTTTTTTTTTACAAAACTGTTTTCTTTAAACGTTTACTGTAAGTACAAACTACTTGGATATGAATTCTGTAATGTTATTACTTCAGTAACAACATTACAAGCGCGTTTTCACAAGGCAAAACCTCACACGAAATATACGACTGAAGATCGCCATTCTTTACTGCTAATATCTGCTAAATTCTTACCGGATTCTGTATTTGGAAAGTTGTATGCTAGCAGACGTATTGTAGACGGTCGAATAGGTGTGTAAGAGGTTCGTCTAACCTTAGACATGTTATTTTCCAGGACGCATAGAATAAATAAATCATAAAAATATGTGAAAGTATAAGAAACGTGAAGGATTGTGAATTAGGCTTCGACAATTACATTTTTGACTTTGAATACTTATAAATTACATAATTTTAATTATTTTCAAAAGATTTCAAATATAACGTAATGATAGAGACAATGTCGGAATAAAATATGAGAAATAACTAGAACGCAGATAGAATAAATCCGAATTATTAAGACAAACGAATAGGAAAGAAGAAAACTATAGTAGAGCGATTGGGTTCCGGTATTTACGTTGAAAGTATGTTGCTATAAGCCAAAGTCGAACAAATCAGGTTTGTTACAAGCCAAAACATTGCCCGAAGAAGAACAATATTCCGCGTACAGTAGTAGTAGTTGTGAGGTAGCAGGTAGAGGAGATAGTAGGTACAATAATAACGAGGGAGACTGGGAAGGGGCACAGAAGGAAAGAGATGGCGAACAAGGTGAAGTGCACCATGTTAATGTGTCAATGGTGACGAGCTACGATCACGTGAATGGCCCCCATAGTATAGTAGAAAGCATATTCCGTTCGCAGACGCGTATTATATGGCGATTGAAGATCCGGGAGCAGCGGACTGTAGTAGAAATTTTCGCAGCGTCAATATAAATATTCTTCCTGTTAGATATCGATGTATCTTATCGCCAATTTCTTCGGAAGGTAATGAATAATGATTTAGTTATATGAAAAGCTGGAATGATCCATTATCAATTTGGAAGGATAACACGGTATAACCTCCAAGATAGTTTTGAGAATTTTATCTACATTTTCTGGACCTTTTAAATACGTATCCCATTATTTTTTTTTTAATTTGGGAATGTATTATAAGCATTAAAAAATATTTCTGCCGCTTTGTTTGTCGTGACTTAGTGTGTGCACGTAGAAAACAAGTACGATATATTAATTTAGTTTCATCAAGTTTAGACACAGTAATGCCCAACAGAATAAATTCATAGCGGAGAAAAATGAAAGCATAATGTACATGATACGTTGTAAATTAAAAAAACTAATAGCAAAATAGAGTTAATGCCAATCCAAATTCCTAGCCGCAAGTATGTGAAGTAATTGGCTTTCTTGATTCCATGCGCAACACCAGGATATCAATTCTGAGCAGCAAGTCGAGAGAGTCGATTTTGTTACTGATAATATTCTGCAAGAATACAGCACTAATAGATTCTCTTTCCTTTCAGTGAGCGCAATAAAGCCATAGATCATCATAAGGAATGCTAGCGATAGGATAGTCAATCGTCGCTCTTGTAGGACAAGTATTATATTTCTAAAATTCACGCTGAATCCATTCAATAAGATTAATTTGAAAACCATAAAAAGGATACCAACCCAACTGTAGCGTAGTTTGGAAATAGTAAGACAAAAAAAAAACGGTTTTAACCGTTTTTTCGCTCCAATGCTAGTGAAATTTTTACAAGTACGAAAACTAAAATAGACACTTTGATCATTTGTGAATCATTGACAAGTAATGATAATATTGTTGATGGACAAAAAGACAGATCCCTACATTCCATTTTAAATCGTTGAGTAAACACCAGAAGCAAATTTTGTTTAGATTAATTTGTAGAAAGTTAACATCTGAGAAAGAAGCAATAGTGGAGTATTGTCAAGATAGGTTAACATAGTCCTGTGTTATAGAATTAGAATCATCAATAGGAATGGGACCAAGGTTTTAACATGAATAATTTGTTGCAGAAGACTGATATGATGGACCATTGATAATGTCCCGCATTAAAATGTAGGTGTAATATTTCCACCGATCTTCTCTTTCAGACATTAGTATAATTTTGCTGTGTGCTACCGTTCCCTTGGTTTTTGCCAAACTTGGGTAGCTTGTGTTTTGTGCTCAACAACGGATGTTCAGAGCAGAGATAACAGTAAAACAGTAAAGACGTTGCTCTACGATTTGCATAAAAACCTAGTTTGAAGTGGCAATTCTTACATCGAGAAAAATATATAGGAAAAATATGTGACAGAAACACTTTATATTACATTCAACTATATTTTTTGTTAGAACAACTACATATTTTGTTAAATTAAATAAATAAGGGTTGCTGCCTCGACATTTTTCTCTGTGATGCTCTTCAACATAACTACTTTTTCTAAAACATACCAGAGTGTTGAAAATGAAATATTAAATAATTTTTTTTATTACGATTTATGGCACAAATTTGTTAAGCCAAAGTATCGTTTTCGAAACATTATTTTTTATATTATTGAATTTGTCTATTTTATGTAAAGGTTATATCAGTTAGAAGACATTAATAACTATTTCATATTTTGCCATTAACCGACATCCTTCAGAAGTAATACATTTCATTACCTATGTAACTATTGTTGTGATTACCGGGAACAATTAAAAATATCTAACAAGAAACCTGCCAACAATCTCTCCGCAAACTTGTGACTGCCGCGTGCAAATTATGTGAATATTATCTGTTACTAATTATATTAATGATGCATGGTATGCAGATATTACTCAATAAACCGCTACTTATAAAATTCCAACAAGTACTTATTTCTAATTACAAATCCTTGCGAACTTTGCATTATTTACACATCAATAGGAAAACAATTGTCGGGTTAAGCTATTCGATTTAAAAATCAAAAATGATAGTTACATGCCCCGTACTGAAGGACATTTATATAATAACAAGAACAGCCTTGCGTCGGCTTTCTTACTTAGAAAAAATACATACGTATACTCATGTTTCAAATGCAAAACAAGTTTGATTAAGAAATTACTATTGATAAGATGAATATTATTAAAACAAAATTCTAGGATTAAAATGACATACTATTGTAGCTTTATAAGTTTCCTATGGCACTACGTTACTTAATGAAACTTGCGTTATTCTGATCGTCCAACAATTAACCAATCTACTGCAAGTAAGATTGAAAGAAATTCAGAGAGTTTGGTTACGTTAGAGATCTATCTCCAATGGGCGACTATCCAAGGTACCTGAAGATCCTAAATTAATTGTCCTCTTAGCAGTCGAAGGCATTCTCAGGTCACTCCACCAGAAATATCAAGAGACTATGGTGTTGGATTAGGAACGAATCCTTATAAAATATATGGTGTAGAAGTTGCCAGAAGACGACCTAATTCTGTGAGGAAATAATTAGAATACAAGGCAACAATGCAAATTTCATTGAACATATCTCCGTGGTTCTGCCAATAAGTAGAAATACAAGTACCGAGTGAAAGAGAATCCGCATTGGATGCAGGAGAACTATCGAATGTCCACCTAGGTCACCCATTAACTTTTTCTTGTGGAGTTATTTAAAATACAACGTCCATTTAAACAGGTCGAATAATTTAAATAATTTAAAAGAGCGAATACGTGGAAAGATTCGTTTAATTTCTCCAGCAATGTTGGAAAATGTCCAACAAACAATGATTTATAAATTTATTTTTTTATTTAATTCATATATTTGTTATAATAGCTCAAAAACTATTAATGACAAACTCGCATAAGGAGAGTTTACTGAAAATCTTATTTAATCTTCTATACAAATTTGTAAAAAATGTACAGGATGTTCTATTGGAAATAATGGATTTGTTGCAATTTCCGTTCAAATCGTAAATGATGCCACGTGCATTTCAAAACAGGACAAACCAAAGTTATAAATTGACGTGTGAGAGTGCTTTCCGACACTAAATATTGCTAAAGTTTAATTTAATTTATTATAATTAATAATCGGATTATGCATGTAAAAGAAATACATGTAATTTATATCTTAAAAAAAAACAATTACAAAAAGGTTTCTCCACGCACAACTAACAATAACTCAGATAACAACTCACGAGTATACGCTCTACTTGTTACAAAGAAAAACGTTATATTATATAACAGTTAATTTATATCAGCAGCAAAATTAACATACTCGAGAACGTGGAAAAATCTTAAGAGAATTAAATTTTCCCCATCATGATAGCCTAAAGGCGTGAACCATGTGAATATCACCGCGCCACTTATACTGTCGACTACGGATTTTCTGCGGAGATTGATTCCCAACAAAAGTGTGAAAACCGCACAGAAGACGTTCACATTTACAACATCAGCATCCGGTACAGAAACAACGAAATGACCTACTCTCTTATAAGTACATGTACCGTGTTGCCGCCGGTATTAATTAGTTTGATTCGCTGTAAACTCCTTGGGATATGCTGGGATACTTCGAGAATTGAAGTGAGTGTCTGCCTTCGATTTTGACATATATGCGACGATTTAGCTGTTACCAACTTTCGGTTTTTAAATACCATTACCTCGTCAGCTTAAATTTACCGTATCGATAATGTGGCGTGTTTCTAGAAGATGATTAGAAGCTTATCGTTTATCAGGGACCGCACACTCGGTTTTTGTATTGAATGACTCAACGCTGCAAATACGATTGGAAGTAAACACAAATCCGAATAGAATAAGAATTAATTTCAGTGTTCTGACGTACGTGAAAATGTACTAATGATGTAAATGATAAGGTATGAAACATGCTATAAAAATGTGGTTTTCTATTTTGCAAACAATGACCTTTGAAGTCAATGATACAATTAATGTTACACAAAATCTATCAACTAAATCAAAATAATTTATTCCGATTATTGCTTCTATATTTATTTAACGTATTTTTCAGTTATCCAGCAAATGCCATCTCCGTCAATACCTCATCTACGTGCTACTGCATACTCTTCTGGATAGAAGCATACATTTCAAAGAGAAACTTTTTCGAAGCCTGAAAGTGATAAAATTGATAATACTAGGTTGCACCATAAATCTGTGCATGAAGATAATTAACGTTTTTGTAGCTTTTCATGGATCAACTTTTTTCATTATTTCTAGTCATGGTAACAATGGCATAAGAGATTTCTGTTAATCACTTGACACAAATTTCCTTGTTCTTGTACGTAATGGACAATAGTAGTTAGAATAGCTTATCTCACTATTTTACTTATCTATCATTGGTAAAGCTATTGCAGGTATGCATGAAAAGGAGGATATATTTGGAATATACACAAATTCATTTGTCTGTAACCAATTGTACAAGCTACCAGAAAAATCCATAAGGATGGGTTATCAAGCTATCTACGATATTAGTAATTATCTCATCAATGCAGTTGATTCCGTTACAAACCAGTTTCGTTTACCTCGGAATCAGTCATAAACTGTCATCGAATCTGGGTCCAAAACTTATAAGGTACTTTCTTTAATACCTATATGTTAATTTGAAACCAACCAGAGCGCGTTGGTTGATGTAGCTAACTTTGAAAAAGTCCAAAACCTGTTAAATTTCGTGATATTTCGAAGTGATATCCTATTAACGTACTTTCTATTCCCCTACTCATTTATTTTTTGAATTAAAGATATATATCCCCTTTCCAATACATACAATATTAGATAAAAATTGTAACCTTGGGCAAGTTTGAATTCTGCTAGGGTCACTTTGAAGAAAGCCCAAAGCTGGAGTATTATCATTATTCCTATAGTTGAAAAGCATCACGTGTATGCACCCTACGTCGAAAGTAACTTGATATGGATCTCTACTCTATATGTACTTGGAAAAGAAAACATATCCAGGTAACTTTAATTTTCCCGCACCACTGTGCGCCTGCCTACGATGTTAGCGTGTCTGTTGCTTGCTGAAATAATTTTCTCTAAAATGCACTGTACATAATTTCCTATTAAGCCCTCTCGACGAGTTTTGACAATCCCTTAGAGACATTCTTTCCAAAGAGTGATCATTTCTGGCATTGTTTGGGTGATTTCGTCCGATTTTCGGTTTAATTTCACAGCTGCCGACTTCTCTGTTTTAACATGTTTTGCATGGCACATGTCGGAAGTGATGAATGTTTTACATATGTAACAGTACGATTTGGCCCCTTTCCACAAGTCTCAGTTCTAGTGTTTTATGAAACAACGATATAACAATCACGCACAAATACCTCTCCTTTTATAACTTGTAACGACTAAAAAACTAAAAACAATGGTACTTAAACTTTGAGGAAATAAAAACTAAGAGCATAGATAATATAAGGTTTTTCCAAGGGTACCTAATACATATGCACGTAGTCGTAGTGAGTAATTATACGGACTTTCAAAGACTTTGTTTTATTCGAAAAGTACCTCAAAATCAGTTGCACTAAAAGAGATCATGTAAAAAAATAGTAATTTAAGAATTCATCTCATGGGACCACAGCAAAAACGCATTTTTACTAAAGAAAATGTAAATCAGTACGACTAAGTGGGATTTGACAGAGATAACAAGCGAATTACAGCATTTATTCTGCGTAGGTCCCATGAAATTTTGCTCGAACTCTATCTGTAACATACATCTAATGTCAGTGATTTTAGTGGCGAATGATTGAAAATGTAGAACAGACAGAAAACAAGTTAAAACATAAATAGTATGGCTGAAACCTTTCAAAACAAGTACCTTTTTGCAACGTGTTTACTTAATACTATAAATATTTATTATTGCTAACGATGTTGTTCATTACTACTGAAAACATGACGTAATGAAAAACAATATTAATCGTGGCTAAAACAAATTTGTTCCAGTAAAATATTTTTAATTCGTTGAGGCAGAACGCAGTAAAATTAAATTGTTAGAATTTCTGGATTCTACTAATGTTCTATTTATATTCCACTCTTTGGTAGGGTCTTCCTTTTATCATGTAAGCGACTTTTTAATACTGCAATGTGAAATTTGGCAGTGACAAATTTACATGTGAATAACTACAGATATCCTAATTTCTCGTGTAAACCATTGTGCAAGGACAAATTCTATTCCTCGAGTTGTTGCTAAAAATAAACCGTGTGGGAGAATTTGACAGCGTAGTTAAATTTCTTATACATTTCCAGAGTAATAAGTTCAAGGTTTGTTTTGTGTGGTTATGCGCACCGTATAGATTGTAATGCACAGTGAATGAACGCTTTGAATTTTATATTGCATGCAAACTTAAACAGTTGGTCATTAAAGTCATTTGTTTTTAGAAATCATAAAATAAAACAAAGTTAATGAAACGCATTAAAAGAAAGGCCGCTACGAGTGGGCTAAACAGAACGATAATTTCACTATTGACATTTTAATTTTACCAAAACAAATATCTATTCTAAATCCATATTTTCTTTCCAATCTTAAGATGGTTTATTATCAAGATTTTTTGAGACATTTCCACTTCAGTTAACAGATAAAATTTTTATCAGTTTCAGTATAATAAGTGAAATGCTAAAAGAGGCACCTTTATCAATTAATTTTTTTAAATACTTAGTGAACTGAAATCGGTACCAACGAAGTGGTATTGTGTCAAAAGCATTGCCAATGGAATATGGTACAACATTCGCTTATTTAACCTAAATTTATTCAGATCTTGCCCTTTTAACTGCGTCCGGTGTTTGGACCAGTGTATCGGTATATTCTTTTAAATAGCATTTGGACACGTGATGCTACCTGTAAAAACCTCAAGTACTCTCAATTGGGTGTGGCTTGAACAGGTTAAAACAGGTGCGAGTCACCTGCAAACGTCTAGTTTGCTCTCAACAACACTCGTGTGACTGTTGGACCATCCGAGGGGTCTAAACTGCAATATGCAAAACAAAAGAAGATATTTCACTAAGTTAGTTGACGGAGAAGAAAACTTTTTGATCTTCCAAGAGATGTTTTAGCATTTCCGTCCACGTTTATAAGACTACTTAACCAGTAGACATCAAAACAACGGGCAGAAGAATTGGATCGTTTTGGATTACATAAAAAGGAAAGGACCAGCGTATTTAGTTAAAAACAATACCGGGAATTGTAACCGATCATAACATAAAAGATTCCCCCCTTTGTGAAGGTTTAGTTTGTATCGCCGTCTATTTATCGCAATAATATGTTTATTGGCGTTTAGAAAAATCAGGTACAAAGTGGCAGACAAGGAGAAAAACGACAAAGCCCATAATACATTTGTATAAATATGTACAGTGGCCTGTTTATGTTTTGCTTCCCCCTTGCTACAACTAAATATCGATATTGTCTTCTACGCGGCAAGGCCAAGTACTTAGGGTTCACAGGTAGAAGAGCAGTAAAGGATTATTATTGGAGAAAATCCTGGTGTAATTATGTTTTATTAACATATCTAAAGGACGCAGACATTTTAATTAGTATACGTTTGCATATATTAATCTATTGGTTATCATCCCGAATTTAGTTTATTAGCCTTTCTACCTAGAATTTAAATTTGTATTCATGCCTAATCTAAGACTCGTTCATTCGATGCCGGATAGATTAAGAATGTGTATAGAAAGCCTGGGTTACTATATTAAATGTTAGTATAAATTGAATTTATATCAATGTGACTGTCAGCTTTTATTAATCTTTATTTTGAATTTCTTTTTTTTAAATAATAATGTAGGCTTTCACAGCCAAAGCCAGTTAAAACTAAACGTGTTCCGGGTTCGTATCATGGTTAATCGAAAACTCAACGTTTCGGCCACAATCATACTGCTCCGCAGTTAGTTTTTGCTTCCAACTTAATTAGTTTCGTCTCTGGCGCGGTTTACACGTTGAATAAGGTGCCAATGGAGGACTCACCGTTCACAAAGCAATTCACAAGCTCTACAATACTTAAAATTGCAGGCCAGGCCCTCATATCCGATCTGAACATAAACTGTGAGGCAACAAACAAACCATCATCTTCCAAATATTTACATATTCATATACATTCACCGATCTCATCAAACAGATGACTTGGAAGACCGTGAGTGTCCGGGTCTATCAGCAATAACCACCCTGGCAGATATATATACTATAATAAGTAAAAGAAATCGCACCAGAAATAGCGAGTGAATCCAATCGGGGACGTCGGCATCCGATTTCAGTTACCACGGTCAAGCTCCGGCTAGCGGAAGGAAATTTACACGGTCGCGTAGCAACTTGGAAAAAAATACTACGAGCGGGTAACCGATTGAAAAGGCTACAATGAGCCAGATTACATCGGAACTAGATAACAGAACAGTGGAAAAGGAAAAATGTTGGACTGATGAATCAATATTTAAAGTGTTCAATCAAAGCAGAACGGTGTTTGTAAGACAGTCCGCTAATGAGAGAATGATTCCTCGGTACATTGTGGCAACAATAAAACACGATGGTGGTTCAGTTACAGTTTGGACCGCTTTTTTGAAGAACAGGAACGTTCGAAAGAATAATGCTGAAAGAGGACTACCGCAAAATATTCGAATCCAATGCTATTCCTTCTGGACAGCGCGTAATCGGCGAGAATTTCACTTTGATGCACTACAACAATGCAAAGCATACAACCCGAATATGCGCACAGTATCTGAATGTGCAAAAAGAATATTTTCCAAAGTTATTAGGGCCAAAATCTGACTTAATTGCAAATCTTTTGTTAATTCTATGCTCCTTGATAACATTCCACATAACATAATCTCGCCTTCGTCTGGTGGATTACTTGCAACATGCAACTTATTTTAATTTAAATATATTTTTAGTAAACGTATTTATAATCCCGTATTTGGTCTTCTCTGATGAAATACTAATAAAATATGCGAAAGCTTACTAGAATATCATGAAAGACAATATTCTATTTGATGGGCTGTAATAACCAGGATTGGCTCTATCATCTGCTCTTATCCTAAAATGCACAGCCAGTACTTTCGTTCTAAGTAATATCTACCTACCAAATCTAGTTTTGATATCTCTGGAAACTGTTATTGGTTGAGTTATTGGTTTCACACATTTGCCCATCACAGCAACAATGTTAGTTACCTGAATAGGCGTATTTAAGTTAAATCATGCACTATTGTAACTGTTAAATATATTTAGACACTTACGCAATACTGGCACTTCAAATGTGATTTCATCATGTTTCCTGATAAACGATACTATTATATTCTGTAATTATCTGATGTTTTTTTTTTCTGTTTCCTTTCGATTAGGATGATTTTTTTACAGCGACTAAATAGAAAGTATGCACCAGTATCAACTAAAACTTGTCACTAGCATCCGCACCGGTAATTGCGAAACTTAAAAAAAAAGTCTCAAGCATGGCGACGGAAAAGAATCTATTCGAAAGTGTAATCTCGTTCCTGTATACCCGGCACTGGCAGTTACAAATATACAAGATAGTAATTAAACCAGGGATCCACTTTTGCCTACGTTATATTTAGAAGTTTTTAGATAAGAGGTCGAGGTTATCTGTATTTATTTTAAAAGATTGTGCACTCTTCAGAGCTTCATATAACAATTATGATACATGTTTGTACATGTACTGTACAAATATTTGTCGATGTTATGAGATTTGTGGAATTCCTTATATATAAGAGGAATAACTCTCTCGTCTCCTTCAAAATATAAACAGTACATAGTTTATTTACATCGAAAACACATCGACAAGTGAACTATTCACGTAGATGTAGACACCACAAAAATAAACATGGCGTTTTCAATAGTAAACCCTGGAATGCTGTATGTTATAACAGATGAGAGATAGTTGTATAGAATCGATAAGATAACATGCTAATTTATCGCCGCTAATCTTGGAAATAATTGAATTGAATGCGATATTGTTCTAAGAAATGAAGTTGAGAAAAACAGCAAGCAGAAAGTTATTCATTCCAATTCAAGGTTGCAAGATAAATGAGAAGTGGATTAAATTAACAAGAAAACGTGTCAATTGCTAAATGTGTTGTATACCACTTTTAAAAATAAGAGATTATACAGGGTGAATTGGGAGGAAGGGAACACCTCCAGAAGTGTATTGCGCACGTGAAAATAACGTAAAAAAACTGATATATTCTAATTCCATTTTCATTCAAGAGTATTTTGACAATATTGTCTCATGTATGATACACTCCTTTAGTTTGGTCTGTACCTACCAACTCATCCTGTAGGTTATAGAAAACCTCTACGTGACGTCAGCTGAGTTCTACGTGGAGTGGAGTATTGTGTGCTACGCTCCTGAATTTTATCTTTTTCTTATTTAAATGGTTTTCATTACTTTCAATTTAGCTTTTGTATTATTCCTTGTTGCATTTATAAATGGCACTAAGTGAGCAGCAAAAGAACGTTTTAATTCATGAAAATTATGGATGAACATTGTGCACTTGCTGAATGTAAAAATAACTTAGTTGCAGCTAAAGCTAGCAAAGAAAATGTATGTCATCGTTTTCTTGAAGATGGTTTCGAAGATTATCAGAGAACAGGATTCGATGCCGTCGAAAGGCAGGTAAATTCAATCAAGAAACAAGCCAAATGTGCTAACTTCATTTTTGAGAAATAAAATGAACCTCTCAAGTATTTTACGATGGTATTGAAATATGATCTTTGACACTTATTAAATTAGTAGTAATAAAAATAGTTTAATTTAAATGGGTAGAACAACCCAATCCAAATACAGAAAGTTTTACAACAAGTGGATGTTTCTCAGTTTGAGAAACAAAAACAGATAAAGCATATAAAAAAGCATAGTGCACTTCTGCAAAAGAAAGCAATATTCTTAAGTAAGGGGTTTAACAAAGAATAACATATATTTACTGACACTGAAATAGAAATTCTAGCTTTATGTTCAGTTGAAAAATTAGGTTTACTGGATGATGTACATAATTAGAGCAAAAATATAAATAACTGTTTGTAACTTATTAAAAATAATCAAGAATTTAGAAATATTGTTGCAAATAGCTAAATGCAGGATTTAATTTTTAAATCTATGAAATAATAAAAAACACTATACACTGCAAATTAAAATAGCATTTTTAACACATAAACAGATATACTACCTACCGATTTGCTTATTGCATATATATTGTTGCACATTGTTGTTTATTTATTGATACTTATCCATTCTTCAATATACTTACAAAAATTATAAAGAAAATAATTCGCAATTAGTGATCCTAACAGAGGCACCTGATTTCCGGCAACACTACTACCGGATTATGAAACGATATCATGTACACTATATAAAGTTGTTTAGAAGAAAAAACATCAATATTTGTACAAGTTCTTGATACCTTGGGAATCAGGTACTCAATAATATAACACAAAAATATCGATAACAACTACACAGGTTTCTCTGTGAAAATTCTCATTTTATCAAAACATCCACACGAACGTGGCAGAATACATACATACTACATAGCCCAAACCATATTGAACTTTGGTCAATCATTTTATCAATTATATAATCTTTATCAATCTAGATAAGAAAATTCTTGTGCTGTGCGTGCTTAACAAGTATGTTGCATGTTGTAAAGCGTTAACATTTTGAGTTGAAATTCTATTTTCTGGAATTATTGAATTATCTTGGATAGAATTAAAAGAAGGGATTACTACAAAATTACATATACCTAATTGATTTGCATTGTACTTTTTTCAGTTTTATGTACGAGTAATTAAGTTGTATTTATATAATTAAACTAGTATCAAAGCTTTATTTGACATCTAGAAGGATTCAAGAGAGGACTAGGCGGTTACCGCATAATATATTTTATTATTTAGATTGTATAGCATTAAGCAAAAATGACTTCTTTAAATGTGTGGAATTTCATGAACTTCCTTCCATCAAATTAATTTCAGCTGTACGGAATGTTAACCGTGATTCAGTTAAACAAGCCCAGGAAGAACTGTTCAACTTCCAAAAAATTCGTCACTTATTAATTAGTACATAATTACTACGTTATATGCGCTATTGGAGAGATGAAAACCCTCATCAAACTATAATACGGAGTCACGAGTATTGATTTTCTATTGTGTGGTCAGGTATAATCAACTATTACCTCATTTGTGCATTTCCATTGTCCAATTGATTAACAAGCGAATTCTATCGAATCTTTTTGGAAAATGAATACTTTATGTCTCATTGAACATTATTCAAAGAATGCACTACACGGCGCGGCCAGTTCACTTTCCTCGAAGAGCAAGGAAATTTTTGCAAAAACGATTTGGGAAAAGGTGGTTGGGGCCTTAATCCTCTCAAATGTTCTCTGTTAAAAACAGAGGGCTTACGGACATTGCTGCATAGACTTTTTTTGCATTATTTTATGGTCTTCTATCGTGTTGTACTATGTACTTTAGTTTTTTCAATGTCACCCTATATAATACTATTGGTAACCTCAACAATGTTCAACTAAACCCTCTTAATATTGCAAAATTCTATTAATATTCAATCTGGTCTATAGTTTCTTCTGAAGTGGTTTATCCCTTGATACCATTTAACTTGTATTTAATAGGATTTTCTAAAGAATCCATAATATACAGAATGTTCTGTTCAACATAAAAGTTTCCAATTAAGGGTTCTTAAAAGGGAAAATATAAAAAAAAATTGTCAAAGATAATTTCGCTTTTCAGTTCACGAAAATAATACGTAGAAATTTCAAATGAATACTAACTTAGTAAACTTACTAAAAAATAATAATGATAACTAAGGAAATAAAAACATAGGCGTGGCTCTCAAAAAATAAAAAATAAAGGCGACCCGTCCTCCTTAGCAACTTGTTTTGGACAAAACTACTAATTACTAGAGGCTAATATGCATGGCGTTCAGAACCATGCACAGTTCCAGAAATAGCGATGACACGTCATCTACCGTGCCACATCCGAAAGAGAAGCAAAAAAAGACAGAGATCGACAACAAATGCGTGCACTCATAAAAGATGCGTCGTTTTATGACTATGAGTCGTACCTATCCATCGCATTGTCGTTCATTTGTGTACCACCATAGAATCACGGGAAGAATGTCGCGCTAGTGCCGACATGCGCCTACTTACAGGCCGACGACCTTCCAAGGCCACAGAAAGTCTAAGAGGCGATGCATGGAAATTAGCGAGTCGCACTGGAGTGCTTTGCTTGCTTAATACTTGTTAGTCGCCTGGTTTCAGTTCCTCTTTCTGAACTTGATCTACTTTTTTACCATCACCACCTAATGATGCACTATAATCAACCAATTTATTTATAGAAAGACTAACTGAAAACCACTAAAGGAAGGAGAAAATATGCATTTCCTTCTTCCGCTATTTCCTTGACCTTATCTTCTGATCTTATCTCGAATTAATGGATTCAGACACGTAAATGGAATCGAATGCTTCATTTTTACCTTTAGAATTACGCTATATGCATAAAGCTGTAATCATTTTTCAGAAGTAAAGATGAATTGCAGAATATAGAATTAGAAAGGAGTGTCTACGTTCAAGAAGGAATGCAGCACAGAGGTTGGTACACGCGAGATGGTATTTAGGACATTATAGATGGGTTCTTAAATCAATACTCTTTATAGTCAATATAAAACAAAGACGATTTTCCCTGAATTTTAATTTTAAATATCAAAAGATATTCTATCTAAAGCCAATTTAAAAAATAAACTTACCAAAATCTAGACCAAAATAATCCAATCCAAAATAAAAATTATCAAAGAGACCACCAGAAATACAAAATTTGCAAACACCTTCCGATAATCGTTCAAATCACAAAAAATCCAAGGTGCATGAGATTAAAAGGAACGAAAAAAAAAACACCGACAGAAAAAACAAATAGGCAACGCACGCAAACATATGACACGTATAATCACATGGTGACGCGAAGCAGACATGAAACAACTGACCGCCGTACGGATAACTGGATCCTGACGTCCTCACAAAACAGGAACGTAACGGTCAGGTGGTGCGCGATTTAGCCGCTTGGAGCGACACTAGCGCACGTTTCGACCTCCCCTCTTCGATGTTATGCACGCTGATTTCGTGCTCCTCCTCACCTCATATCATAATCTTCGGCACGATGTTTGGTCTCCAGTCTGTTTTCGTCTTCGTTTTTGTTTCTTTATTGAAGCTTGCTCTTCGCTGAAGCTAAAGAGCGAGAACAAAATAGAGACGTCAAGGTCGCTAATGATGATTTTTCCGAGAAGCGGTGTTTCCAAGAGTAATGGATGCAATAATTTTATCGCGTATTTCATCGTTTTTCGTTGGAAAATGTACATATGTTTGAAATTTTGATGAATCATTTCATTGCATACGAATAAGTTGCCAGCCGGGCGAGAATTGAGAATTTATTATAATTTTAATTGCTGTAATTAAAAGGTTCCAACTATAATTTTTTTTTTTTTAGATAGGAAAAATATTGTAAATATACTAGCGATCATCACAAAGCAAACACGAATTTCTTAGAAACATTAAGAATAATAATTGTATGGTGAAACACTTAATTGCTGTTTTTAACAAAATTATATAAATACATCATTAATCGAAATTTCATTGGAATTTTTAAATAGCCGGGAGAAATGTTAATTTATACAATTTTATTTGATTATTATGCAAACAACAAGTAGTCTAGCATCGGTCAAGCCGTGTAGTACTGATCAAGTAATCTTTATGCTTAATAGCAGTGTACATTTAGTATCAGATTAATTATTGTTTGTGAATTTTGTGAACATTGTTACCTGCTCTCTCAAAGGGGAAGGATTTTTAGAAAGGATCATCGCTGATAGATTGGGTATATAACAGCGAAGCAAGCTCGGGCACCAGATACCATTCAGCGCTTTAATGTCGAGCGCAAAAAGAACGTGGCTGTTACCACAATGAAAATGCGCTTACTATCTGCGGGTTTAGAGGGTGCGCCATCATAAAAAAAATCCTGACTAAACCATGGAAACAAACAGAAAGTATTAAAAACTTAGGAACAAAAATGAAATTTGTGTATCACCTTCTTGACAAGACGTGATCTTCCAAAGATTGTGAGAAGAGCTAAAATAAATTTGGAAGTACGATACTTATACAAAACTTGTGCTGAAGTCACCACAAAGAGAGGCTGCACGAGAAGGAAAATAAACATAATGATTGCTAGTCAGGTAGTTATGAATTCTATTACTAGAAGAAATTAGTAAAGCATTATAAACAATTCCTAAATAGACTGGCACAACCACTCCACACCAAAGCACTAATAGGAAATTATGGCATCGGGGCCCACAATTACACCACTCATTTCAATATATTTTTTACATAAGCAGGTCACAAGTTATGTGTTAATTATGAGAATTACACGTAAAATTAGCTAACTGTATAGAAATTCTTGTTCATATTTAAATTCTTATATAGTACATAGTAACCGTAGAAAGGTGTAAATAAATAATGAATACTTCAAAATCCATGAAGTTATGCAATAAGCTGAGGTTTATGGATATTAAACGATTTGTAGAACTTAAGTACCTACTTCATCAGGGAATTCTTGTTTAAATATTAATTTCGGCTGCGTTGGTATTTAGAGTCAAGGGTCATCGTAAATAATACAGTTCCTACAGCAACCTAAAGTCCACATATAAATTTGTACGAAGCAAATAAATACATTCATTAAAATTATATTTGAAAAGAAAGAAAAGAGGGTAATTCTAGAACAATTACAGCAAATATCGGGAAAATCTCTAATGAATAAATAAGTAAAAGTGAAGCTAATTCTTATTAAATTTATATTAGAAAATGTCATTAATTTGGATATTTATTAAACACGCTTGAGAAATTTTCGTGTGATTATAATTGTAACAAAACCAAGTACTCATTATTTTTAATACGAAGTATCGAATCACAAACTTGTCTTTCAAGAGATCTTAATTTGACTTGTTTAATTGGTACACCTGTCCAAACATATTCATTTCAAACATATAGAGATATGTTAAAAGCACAGAAGAACACCTGTCAGCGATCTAATAATGAATCACTTTAGACGGGAGAGCATGCATACCTCTCACGTATATGGAACCAATCAGGTGTTTTGTGTTTATGCCGACGTGGTGTCGGTCGAGTATGCTTCTGGTCTGACCATGGTAGTAGTTGCGGTAGGTAGTACTCTCGTCTACTGCTTGTTAAATTGCCTCCGCGAGCAAGCAAGAAAGCAAGCGGTGCGATAACGAGAACAGACCATCTGCGTCTGCCGGTCGGTTATGTTGCACACAGTTTACTACTACCATAGCATATTACTGTATCTCGCATTCTTCACATTCTCTCTTGAACGAACGACCTCGACTTACAATCGGCTTTGATTCCTTCCTCTTTCTCTTCTCCTTCTTTCTTCAGCTTCCTCCTCCTATTCGAGCTCTTTGGCGTACGTGCGGAGCGGAGATTTGGCGTCGCGTACATACGCGGTCTCTTAATTCCAAAGTATGGAAACAATTCGAAGTCTGAAGCGTTTAAATGAAGAATTCACTCTTAATAGCTCAATGATATCCCCCAAACAGGAAAAAGCAAATGGAGAGAGAGAATCTTGAAATACTTGTAAATGGGCGATTCTCCAATTAAAGCAGACTCGTGCTTATATCATATTTCAAGTTCAGGTTTCCAACTAAATTCGAGCTAATCCAGTTTTTGGATCTGCATGTCCTCAATTAACATCTGCTTTACGGATTATCCGTTTCTAACTTTGCTGCAACTAATGACGGAAAATGTTGGTAATCACTGGTGGTATTCTTAGTTTTTAAATTTATTCTTCCGGGATTTACCATATATTGTTCCAAATAACTACAACTTCGTAAGATTCTTCAACATGTAGCAGATTACAGGTCCTATAAAAGATTTCTTACACTTCTTCACAAACATGCTTGGCGAGATCGATCCAATCAGACGTGATCAAACAAGCAAATTAATTACTTTCAAATATACAGCGCGGTAACCATTTATTTTGGAGTTTTATGTGAAACACTCGAACAGGTCAGTTTTTAATCTAGAAGGTACGCCTTCCAAACGAAATTTTAAACATACAGGATTATTCATGGAACAAAAAACATTACAAATTTGGCCCCACGTTGGGCACGAGAGCGGTAAGCGGTGAGTGGGGATTCATCCATAAATCCATGCAGCTTCTTCTACCCAATCTCTGGCTGGTTACAGTCAGAGTAACGGGCGTAGCAGAGGCAAATACACATAGAGAATGAGGCACCGTACTTAGCTGGTTGGGAAATCTTTTGGATTCATCCTATTTTCAAGAGTTCCTTGCCTGGACCCTGTGTGGTTTGACTTAAAACAATTACTTTCCCTTTTCGTCCAGGCCTAGGCACCGAGAAGCCGATAGTTGTTGCACTTTGGTGTTGTAAGATAGATAATGCCTTGCGCGAACTAGACCCCATCGGGTAAGATGAAAGGTTGAGAAAGCAACTTCTAAAATATGGGAACCTTGAGGGTTAAAGGCCCATCCAGTGCGGCCAGCCAGTCTCCTTCCAATGAGTGTCGGACTCGCGCGAGCTGTTCCTAGTTGGTCGGTGGGAACTGCTAACGCGGGTCAGCAGCCTTCCTTCATAGAGGGTTAACACCATTTATTGTGTACGTGGAAGCGGCACATCGCTGGTTGGTTTGAATTCAAACCGGTATAGTTTTGTTAACGCCGAAAAAGAAATTTGTGAAGCAAAGGTAAGAGCACCTTTGCGGCAAGGTATCAAAATTATAAAAATCTAGAAAGATGTTTTTTTTTTGATAAGGCACTGTTTTTTTTTTTCCAAAATAACGTGTATAGTATAAAAAGCCTTAATATAAAAGAAAAGTTATTTATAATCCAAATTAATGGGAAAATTATTTTTAATGACATCCAGAAATTTATAAAAATTTTATGTCAAATAAAAGCCTATCAATTTATGAAGGTCTTGTTAATACACCACTTCAAACTTTCTGGTTATAAAATGATAAAAACCAGCCTACCATTGCTTTTATGTAACGCTAGTTAGTGCGTATTTAGATTCTATCAATTAGACGCCCAGAGGAAGTGATACTGTTAATGATAATAACCTGAACAACATATTAACACAACCTTGATAACTAAAAATATCTACGCTATTCCATAAATAAATAAATCAGAAGACTGACGTGCCACTCAAAAGGATGACAAGAAGATAGCAAGCTTGTTACCACAACCGAATTATATTCAAAATAATTATAGTTTATAATTAAATACGAAAGATCATTTTATAAAAATACATATCCCACAGACAGAATATTTCAAGAAAAACCTTGAATATTATAGATTAAGTTATTTGTATAACTTTTTTGGCGATATTAACTTGCATAATAAATTTAAAACTCCTGCAAATATTGTTATTAGCTGCGCCTAAAAGAAATACCTCTCGACTTGTAAATGTATCGTGCTTTACAGGCAAATATTTCGTGACTAGCATTCCTCTATTTAAAACCTATAAATCATTAAACCTGCTTTTACTATATACTTTACGTTAACAGCAAAACGTTAGCATAATGTAGTGCCTTGGTAAGACACACGACGTGCCAGAACTTTAATGAAAGTATAATACGCAGAATAATGAAATTCGAAGTACATGCACACAGATATTTGAAGTTTTTTAATTTTGATGTAAAAATATTACCTTGAGAAACCCAGTCATTTCGTTTAATGCAAACTTGATTTTCCGCAATACATTCCAGTTAATAAACTTGCTTTCTTTTAATAAATGGAATGTGCTTCAATGACTAACTCAGTGTGAGTCATTATCGATGACATAATATCCAAACACAATACCGCTAACATTTTTATGGATTTTTATATAGATTTTGTCGGGTGATTTGCGGGCGTGCAAAATAGTAGTAAAAAATTGAATATTTACTTTTAAAATTGAGTAAAGGTTTCCCGTAAAAATTAAATTAACAGTTTAATCTTTATATTAAATAAGGATATTCTTTTTGCATTAGTTAAAGATAAACAGCAAACGCAGCCAGTGGACCTTCATTAAGTCTCCCACAGATATCGTATTGCATCAGCAATAATACGATACCCAAATCGTAAACATATTAGAAATTTGCAGCATAAAGAGGTTGCGCAGAGATACATAGTATCTCTATGTAACCTAAGAGACGATGCTCTTGATGTTTTAATAAAAGCCAATGTTCTGTTAGATGGAAGTTGAACTAAAAGTTGTCTTTCAATATATCGGCTCAAGCGTAGTTTACGTATTGATTAACTAACTTAATGTTGTGAGAAGTAAGGTCCATTATAACAGGATGATGGCGTGATTTCATAAAATTAGTCCAAATTAAGTTAAATGGTTACTAAGTATATTTCTGCTTTGGGAAGCATAATCAAAATATGGTATGTTTTGAAAGTAACACGAATTTTTCTTAAACATTCACCTGCCCAACAAAACGCTTCTGTGTATTTCAATAACAATTAGAAAATATTTTCACATGGGCGATGGTTGAGCGATAACTATGTACCTTACCTCCTTAAGTTGAACAGAAATTAAGTCTTATCCACCCTAGATCTTTGGAAAAGAGGTCACCAACAGTCATGCCAGTTTTTCTGTATAATGCACTTAAAAAAATTGATACTAGAATCCAGATCATAAAAGTGAGCTAATAACTTTTATCATCATGTTAGCTTTATTATTTATTACAATTACGCTTTTTAATATACAAAGGTAATAAAATGAATGAATAGTTCATTCTTTGACCTGTCCTCATATAAGAAGCATCAAAAATTCGTATTCACGTTTAGACCTTCAATATGAATACTTGAACGCGTTCTGCTTCACTCAGAAGCATCATTATAAACAGAATCTACAAATAAACTACAAGAGTTGTTATTAACAAAAAACTTAATGAAATAATGACGTCTTCTTTGAAATATCCTACGTAATTTTTTTTTCAACTACAGCGTTAGAAGGTGCATGTTGCAATCTTGGGTAAAGCAACTGCACGGCGATATGAACAAGAAATACATGAGGTCTTAAACAACATGTCACTAAACCAGTTAGGGTTTACGCTTGCTTGTTTGTTCTTATTTTATGGTTTTTCCATGGCTAACATAATGCATAAGATTAAATTAGTAGTTAGAATATCTACGGCTCTACAGTAGTATCCAAAATTCTCTTTAATTAAAAAATCAAGCTGCATGTCACTTCGGGTAAAACAGAATTAGAAACGATTTTTCTATGTTGAATGTGGATCAATTTAAAGAAATAGTAGGTTTATGCTGGATATCTGGACATTGTGGATATTTATGGGAATGAGAGAGCTGATCAATTGGTTAGAACCGGTTTATCACTAACTCCCCGGGAACCCCTTATTTGGACTTGCAAAGAAAAATTAAGAAATGAACGGCAGCATTAGTGCGAAACGAAAGCATTTTCGAGGGGCGCGCAAGATCAAGTGAAATTCAAGTCATAGTTTTACAATTTTCACATCCATTACTAGAATTAAAATTGGACATTGTTTAAATGAAACCCATTTATTCAAAATTAGAATTATAGGCTCCCGTTTATGCCCATATATATTTCAAATGTTCCAGATTTAAAGTAGAATTAATTTAGAAACTTCTTAATCTGAAAAAATTACCTTCTTTTAATATTTGGTCTCTTTTAACTTTGAATCAATTTAACATGTTCATAATCTAACACATATGTCTTGTCCTTTCTTCCTGCATCTCCCCTTTGACCCGGATCTGCTCTCACAAAATCGTCTGTATAGTCATAATAGACAAAACACCAATTGCTCCGCCGAAGAATGAGAAAAAAATTGAAAATAAGTTCTATAACATTTTTTTGTTCAGAATATATTTAATACGAAATATAATTTGCCAAATTACAAGCACTGTGCGCCACATGCTTCTTTTTTGCCAAAATAAACGTTTCATTTTATCACATTTATGTCTAAAATACTCCGTTCCAACATAAATATACGTCATCTGATCATATCAATTTTTGTAGTAATACTTAGCGAAATTTTGGCTTCCGCGAAAGTCTCTTGAGAAAATGCCATGAATAAAAGAGGTTAGGAACCGCTGTATTGGAAGAAAAATCATCAAGCAAGTAAATTTGAGACGTTCTCTTTATCCATTCCACAAATATTGTCCTATGGTTTTTCCTTTTTGGATGGATTAGGGAATACTAAGCAAAAGCAAACATTGAATACAACGTATTAAAATGAATATATGAATATAACATGTGTAATTTTCTGCGGTTTAGACAATCACTATATTCAAAAAAAGCATATTATTGACGTAATGTTTTGATAATTTTTGTATAGTTACAGTAAAGGAGATTACGCAACAACAACAAAATTGGCAATATCGCCTATAATTTACAAAAATTTATCTGGGCAAACTACGTGTATATTCTTTGCGGTTTAGAAAATCACCATATTGCAAAAACAAAAATACCTCAATGGTATCGGATATTTTATATGACGCGTGAATTAAAAAATAAAGTCAATATTCCTACGTTATTATCAAAATCAATTTTTTGTGACATCCACACACACAGAACAGATCTGACGAATGTCGGAAAAGCACGAGTATCATGGGCGTATTATTTCTAGGAAGGCGCAAAATCGCCACCCTCAACCGGAAACGCTACACGCACACACAAATAGCATTAGAACCACCTAACCTTTCTCTAAAGATTTCCACGATTTTTCTCATTAAAAATTCATGAAAATGTACAGATAAGCTTTATTCTATTAAATCCAAACAGAAATCATTTCATTTTCATAGAAACCATCTCAGAAAAACCGGTGACCACGCCTACGATAGGAGAAGTACTGACCTGCTGATAGTATTCTACGAATCCTGCATAATTCAGGAAGCTGCGTGTCATTTAGGTGTGACGATGGCGAGAAAAAGGGCACTTTACAAGTAATCACGCCCGAAAAATAGCGACGAACCCGTTTTTGCCGAAGATTTTTAAGGTTATGTCCGATTCTATTCGCCAAGTAGGAGCGGCGGAGCCGTCATTATCGCGACGAAGTCGGAACCAGACTGAAATGCATCGTCGCCGACTTCCTGCACGCAATAGGGGGCGGTTACCGTCTGCCCCATTCGATTTTCGATATAGGAACGCCTCATCAGGAATGGCAGGAACATATGGACGTCTTCTTAAGGAGTATGGATAAAGAAGACAATTTCGTTTGCGGAAAATCAGGGCGTCCTTCAATCCGGCATCTCGATTTAAGGAGAAAATTAATTTTCCATCGGATTTTTTTTTTCCCAGGAGCGAATAGGGTGGAGATCATTACGCAATCACCTGTTAATTTTCGGCGTATTGAAATTCACGTTCGGTACGATTCTCGAAAGGAAACGGATGGTTCAAGTTCGGTTAAATATATCAAAAACAAATAGTTGCAGTGGAAAGTGAAACCTACCGTATTCGTTTTTCCGTACAGCTTCCTATGATTATTATTATTGTTGTTAATATTCGTCGTTGCTGCTACTCCTGCTGATGCTGCTATTTCCATACGAACGGCCATTGTAATATCACAGACAGTTGACAAAAAACTACGTGTAAATATGTGTGTGTTGAAAAATATGTCAAATCTTTTTAGTTCCCTACGATAATTACTATAGTTTAATTACAATGTATGTCAGTATGTTTGTATAATATAAATTTTGGATGTGTGTTGTTTACAGTATGTTATAATGTGCGGGCGGGGTGTGTCCCTTCCTAAGAATCTATCGCCATGACACTGTGTACGGGCTGCGGAAATGTCATCGTCGTTTCAGGGCTGTGTGTGTTGTAGGCGCGGGCCCCCCTATATGTCTGTGCCGGCACGCACAGTCGCGACACATGCACACCGAAAACCGAGTTACGGAAACTATTTGGATCGGCCGCGAGTGATAAGTCGCTACCCGCACTGACCGGACACCATTTTGGTTGCCGGTGGTTCCGCGGACGGCCGCTAGAGGCGCGCACTATCGGATCGCCGCACGCCACCAGCCGAGATCGATATTCGCGCGAGCGTCGCACCAACTTTCGTCCATATCGGCCAGCATTTATTCGGCCATCGGCGAAATGCGGTGCCAAGGCGAACCATTTTGTTGTATCACTAATATAAATTCAATATACAAAAATGTATTTTTAATTAATTTCACGTTTTATTCACAGAAAAATAAGTAAATTAATTAAACATTTAACAAATTAATTGTAAAAATATACAGTGTCATTCTTCTGCTTCATAATATTTTCCCAATACGCCATCCCAAGTCTCTCTGAGCTTTCGTCGTTTCTTCTTAATCGAAACTCTAGCTTCCCATCCTAGTTGCCTTTCCTCGATAAATCTTTCGAGGGAATTTATGTTTAGCTCTTCTCTTATTTTTTCAGTTCTTAGGTTGTCCATCCTTGTAACTCCTTAAGTACTTCGCTTCATTTGCCTGTAGTTTCTTCTTCTCTCGTTATGTCAATACTCAGGACTCGCACCCATAAGTTGGTACTGGTCTATGTATTGCTCTGTAGACGCTCATTTTAGTTTGTCTTGTTATTTCCTTACTGTTTAATAATCTGTTCCCCCAGCGAGTAATACATTTTATTTGCTTTAGCTATTGTTCAATTCTACTTCAGGTTTTCCTGTTTCTTCTAGTGTAACACCAAGGTACTGGAATTGATTTACTTCCTCAATTCTCGTGGAATCTATTTGTATATTTATATCCTGCTTTTCTTTTGTAACTGCCACTATTTTTGACTCCTCTTTGTTCATTTTCATTCCATACTTCATAACCTATTTCCAAATTATACTGGTGATCTTCTTCCCTATTAGCACTACGTCATCTGCAAAGACACATGCAGAAATATCTACTCTTTTAGATGTCACTTTCGTTTTCTTCATTGTCTCTTGAAAAATCTCATCCATAAAAATTATAGAAAAACAGGCTGAAACCACTTCCTCGTCTTAGTTCTTCTCTTGTGGCAAATATTTCCACATATTCTCTCGTATTTTAGTCACACAGCTGAAAGTTTCCGCATATACACTATTAATGGCCCTAAGTAATTTATCTTCCCCCTGCCATTTTCCCCCATGTTTTTAATCATTTCAGAAGTTATTTTGTCCTGTCCTGGTGCCTTTCCGTTCTTCAGCTTTCTAATAGCCTCTTTTATTTCCTGGTAGGTTACTCCTGCTTCTTCAGTTTCTATGTTGTTATACTCGTTTTCTTCTCCATTGGGTTCTAGACGTTCATTTATATTTTCGTTACGTTTCAAAATATTCTTCCCGACGACCTTTTAGTATTTAGTATCTTCAAGGACTTTATAAAAAAGTCTCTGATTTACTTTCCTTATAATTCTAATTTTTCCCCAATCTCCTTCCAGGACTTCTGTTTTGCCTCTATAACTAGTTTTTTTTTACTTTATTCCTTTGTTCCTTGCCGAATCAATATTTTCTTGTTTCTCCATATTCTCTCAAGAAATTGCAGTGTCAGAGAAACTTACTCTAATAATATTAATAATCACGTTTCTTTACGTTGCTTTCAGGCTTAATATAATTACGGGAATTATGTTTTTGTTTATTATTACATTAAGACAGTTGCCTTCCATCAGTGAAACACAAAGTCCGCTCAACTTTGTACCCTAACACACTGCTGGAACTTCCTTTGCCAGTTGTAATTAAATCAACTCACTGAGAGAGAATATTTTTCAATGAAAGAATCTAATTTAATAAGCTTTGCAGGTGTAGTAAGTAAATTTAGAATTTTGAATTTGCCGCTTCCCTGATGGTTGGTGCGCCCGGAATGTAGTTACGTTTAAGAGGAGCAGAAGGAAGTTAGGCGTAGAGGAATGGGGGAGGATGAGCAATGAGGCATTAAGTAAGAGGAGAGAGATTAGGTTAGATCGTTAGAGATAGGAAGAGAGGTTATGTGGTGAGAATATATTATGAAGAATAAAACCGTTAAACTGTTTATGTGTGTTAGTGAATCAGACCCTGACAAAGCTTACGACACAGGCAAACTATATCCTTCAACGTCAGAAGATGTTATTTTAAATGCTTGGAACATATTTATATAATAATTATTTGAAAAAAAAAAAAAAAAACGCTAACAAATAATCGCATTTCGGCGAATTGACTTATAATAAAGAATTAATTAAGTTATATGGAGTTAAATCAAACCAAATCAATATTTGACTAGAAACATTATTGCTATTAATGGTATAGCTAGATTTTTAATAAATACAAATTATTTATAAATCAATAACCAAATATGAGAGCGAATCATAATATATGAAGATATTTGCAGTATCAAAACTGCATTTCGAGTAGGATACAAATATGTTCTTTTCTTCAAAGTGCTATAAAACAAAATTAATTTTTCGTAAAATATGGGTTCATATCTCCCAAACTATTTAGGAAAAAAAACACTATAAAATCAGCATTTTTGCTCTGTTTAGATGTCCAATTATGGAGCTTTAACGGCGATGACGAAGAATTAGGTTAAGGCCTAATCAAATCAATATATCTGATTAATACCATAATTATCCTGCAAACAACATCCTCGACCGCAATACTACACGTACGTCCATTATGACATATATAAATAATTTTTGAAAACTCGGTTGAATCAATTTCTTACATTATTAATAATATCTGGGGGCTAAATCTAGCGAATGGTAGGTGCGGAAGCCATTCGTATCCTAACTCATGGCCATGGCGACGACACAAGTGTGCACGCGTGCATTGTCTTGACGAAGCAGAATTTTCCTTCGCCAAATGCAGACGCTTTTCTTTCACAGTATTGGTGATAAATTGGCATAATAATCGTCTTGCCCTTTTCAAGGTAATCAACATGGATTATGCCACGTACATCTCAAAACACTGTGGCCATGATCGCGTTAGACGACAAAAACCCACCGTTTGGACTGCTTTGGTCTTTGGTGTGCTGTGATGAATCCATGTTTCGTCAATGGTTACAGTTTCAAGGATTGCGCCTTAACATCGCTAAACATTCCCTTGAAGATGATACACATGCGTGTTATGGTCAATTGTGAGTAATCGCGGCACCCATCATGCGGACAGCGTCCTTACGTTTAAATGAGTTGTAAAATGTTATGCAGCCAGTCAATTGAAATGAAATGTCCAGAGCCAATCTCACGTACTTTCAATCTCCAATCATCCATTACCATATCGTGAACTTTTGCAATAATTTCTGATGTGATGATCTCATTTGGACGACCTGGACGTTCTTCATTGAATTCAATACTATTTTATAGTCTGTAATGAAGCTGCACAGTCCCCATAAATTTCCCTGGGTTCCACTTTTATTTCATTATTCACCTTAAATAGCCGTCATTCACAAACTAACTGACGTATCCGTCTTTTTTGTTTGTTTATTAGATAAGAGTTTACCGAGCTCTTATCTAATAAACAAAAAAAAAAACAGATACAATAACTATCAAATGTGTACCCGTCATTTTCAAGAGAAAATATATACAACCGGTATTTGTTCATGTCACTATATTACATGTTTTATATAAAACTTTCTTGGCAATCCGAAAAATGAAAGAGAGCTGAAGGGAATTTACAAAATTGGATGTAATAAGTCAAGATAGCTTTTCCGTACTAATTAATCCAACTTGTCTGGTATGGAGTGTGCCGATACTTTAGTGTTGTTTGCCATATTCATGATTATCATAATTAGTGATGGTGGAAACATATTTTGTCCGAGATACTTGCTCAATAGAGCAGCATCGAGCTACACGATTAAGATCGTCGTATTTTACAGACGTAAAAAATGTTACGGAATATAGGTGCTCTTAGAACTTGCTGGCCCAGCACATTCACATTTTTACACCTTAACACCACGCAGTCGCATTGCGTATTCCATCTAAAATACGACAATTTTACCCGTATCTAATCAACAAGTTAGGAAATGCGAGGAATTCTCTATTACACATGGGTACATGTTTTCAATGTTGTATATTAGTACAATTTCCTCTTTCCAAAAAGCAAATTCTATCGGACTAACTGATAACAGTTTATTTATCCTATACATTCATTTGTTTGCCTTGGCAATCAATCGTAGTCCTTTGTGTGATAATTTATGTAATCTGTGATCAAATATACTTGTTTGGTGAACATCTACAGCATTTATTTTCAACTGCATATCTTCTTGTTATTTTATTTATTCATAACGTGACGAGGATCCTTTGAAGAACACATAAAATCCCAAATAACTCCCTCGCAATTTTAAAATTACTTTCCGTCCTTCCAATAATTTCAAAACAAACTGGAAAGAGGGTGGATATTTTTAGAAACACCAAGATTATCATACCCATTCATATTCTAACGATACCTTGCGAGCATGAGACATACGTAAACGAAAATAATTTGAATTTCTAATGACAGCCGGCTCGGTTATGCTAACGTTGTAAAAATAACAGTAAAAACCGAATTGAAATAGACACTGTTAAACAGGAAAACGTCAAAGGACGTCAAAGAATGTCGCTTTAGTTATATCCGGTGGTATTTCGATTGCAGGTTGTTCTGTTTACGCCTCGATACTTCAAAATGGAAGAGGATTTCCATTTAAGGTTTATCGGACGGACGAATAGTGACAATTTTGCAGTAGAATCTCCAAATCGTTCGATCCCAGATCAAAAAATTATTCATGTTTAACAATTGAAGAAGAGCCTTCCAGCAGTGTGAAAGTCATCGTACTAATTCCATGTTTCTAGAAACAATTGCTATAAAGCTTTTAAAAGAAGAACGATTTAGAAGTTATAAATTACACAACTTTCAGCAACTTAGAGAGAGGGACTATTTTCCCAGAATGGAATTTGCAAATACTGGACAAGGAGAATTAATGAAAATCCAATTGTTTTAAATCTCCGATGAGAAAACATTTTTGCTCAGTGGAAGCGTCGATAATCAAAATATTAGAATATGGTCGAGAGTAAATCCTTATTTCTTTTAAGAAACACACACACGGCGCCCCCAAAAAGTGAACGTTAGAGCAGTAATAGCAGGAAATCATATTATTAGGCTATTCCTTATAAAGGGTTAATTAAATGACCAAGAATACCTCCAGCTGTTACAATTCTTTCAGCTATACAAAAAATTCCACAATAAGTTGCAGAATAATTATTCAGCAAAATGGAGCTCCTCTTCATAGTGCACTTTCCTCATGAATGGATTGGGCGGTTTGGATCACTAAAATTAGTAAAAGTATACATTTGACTGCATTGGACTTTCTTATTGGGGTCTACTACTAAAGCGCTTAATAATAGACAGTTCAAAAAATTTAGAGTAACTGAAAATTAGAACACTTCAAGCTCTCAATTGAATTGTGTCGGGCAGCTACAAAATGCAAAAAGGCATATTTGCATCGAAATCATTCCAGTTTTTGAGTTAGCGAGTTAAAATACTCGAATCGACTCGACCAAAATCCATTGAAATAGACAAAATATGGCATTTCAAAAATGTTAATCGATGTAGCCGAGGACTTTTCATAGAAATAGATTGTAAACATTTTATTGAAATTGCTTCTTTCGTTGTGAACGCAAGCGTGTATGCCCTTGATAATTTACCATCTCTTTAAACGCTAAACTAGGAAAACAAATACGATGAACAATGAAATTCCATCAACATCCCACAAGAAAATAGCGGACGTGGCATCGCACCCTAGCAACACCGAAAAAAATTGATTATCTCCAAGGACATCGTCGAAAATAAAAGAAGCCGCAGACATTTGGCAGAACACCCGAACGACTTTGAAACTGCGCGAATATAAAGGACCTCGCGCGCCACGTACGGACGGACATGCGGATCTTAATGCCTCCTTTTTTGTTTTATAATTCCCTTTTCGTTGCTTGTTGTTAAATCGACGAGGAACGTCGTCGTCCTCTGCGCCGACGGCCACAGCGTGTGTGCATTGTTCGAAATGAGAAGTCGTCGACCACCGTCGTCCGTCGTCTAGCGTTCGGCGTACACCTCTACAGCGGTGTATGCGCCGGCGAGATCAGCCACCCGCCTTGGTCAACGACCTTTCTCT
>LR736877.1:3504636-3660965 GCA_902654985.2 Oryctes borbonicus
TTAAATCAAAACAACGAATACTTTCTATACATTTGCGAAAATCTACTGATGGTCCGTTTTATTGGCCACGACTGTATGTACGCGCCGCGCCGGGCTGAACCGTCTACGCAACCCAGCGGGCCCGGTCGACGAGGTCGGGCGACTAGCGCTGCTGGTTTGGGTTATAGAGGCGCAGCGCCGTGCCGTGATCTTGTCATTGAGTGAAAACATCAATGAAAATCACTAGGTCAGTATGTGTGGATGTGTGTGCATGAGCTCTTTTTTAGCCTCGTCGCTCTTAATTTACCGATACAACCTAGAAAAGACCGCAGCTGCCGACTTAGAGAATATACATAGATTGATTCGTCATTGTGTAGGTATCGTTATATGAACGAATGGGAAATGAATGTAGCGATGTTATTAGTGCAAAATCAATAATGCGCATCTAATTGCACAATTACCTTAGTACATACATACGTACCAACGTAAATGGTTTAGCTTATTAGTGTCGTTATCGATTTTCCGTTTCTTTCCAGATTGTACCTCTAATTTATACTTCTGTGCAATCAATATACTCCGTGAAATTCAAGGTTTCTTTTGGAATGGGAATTAGTGACAAAATATGTCTTTTTGTTTTTATTTATAATTTGTGTTACTATTGAGAATAAATGAGACAACGTTAACTACGACTGATATAAGAAAGGGCAGTCCTAAAATAAATATGCATAAATTGTTCAACTCGAGACAACCAAAAAACAGTGTATATTTACCACGACATCAACTAATTGCCAGGTATTGTTAATGACATCGACAACTAATTGTAAATGTATATTGGTGAATAATTATACAACTTCAAGGGAGATCAAACCAGAGTTGTTAAATTCATCCCAAATTTCTTGCAGTTTTTATTTCAATTCTGAGATTGTTTTTTGCTATAAAAATTAAAAACATCTTTGCCTAAATTAAAGAACAAGCTTCAAAAATAAAGAAGTTACCAATGGCGCGCACTTAATTTAGATCACCCTGTATACTCCAGATCTCTCTATCTTCTCAGACGTTTATTGAGTTGGGTTTGCATAAAATTCGTAGGATTGCTATTCAAAATAAATGTTGGTGTCATTTATCATACATATTTATCAGCATTCATTACTAAGAACGGGTCATTGTTGTTAAAAGATTTCAACAGTTTTGAATTTAGTAAGTATTGTTTATGCAAGGATAAATCTAGAGCAGTATTAAAAGGACTATTAAGTTGAACGCAACGTTGAATGCAACGTACTCTCATGAAAGTTTAGGTTTCTATATCTACAAAATTCAAGTGATACAACTGAAACCTAGAGATAACCTAGAGCAAAGAAAGCTAGTTAATTGAGTTACTGAACAAGTGAACGGTGAGCTATCCAACATAATCATCTTCAGCGATGAGGACCATTTTCATGTTAATGGCTTCGTAAACACGCAAAATTGCCACATTTGGAATTATGAGATTCCAAATGTGCTTCACAATCAATGGCGAACGGTATTGGGCTATGATAACTGCATTTTTTGCGTTTCGGATAGGCAATAGCAGTATTGTCCAATCGTGTAATATCCTGTTTGAACCACCAGAAAAGTGGATATTAAAAGCAGAATATTTACAAAACAACACAGAAACAAGCTTTCAACAACAGCACATGAATTTGTTTCTACCTTCTAATAACTTGGTACATTAATTAATCTAACTAAATATTATGCCTATTAGCCTATAAATATTATGTTATATTCATAGGCTTATACGGTCAGGATTTATTCATCGGCAAATATATGCTAACAATATTTTATTTAACTCATAATACTCTTATCAGCTAATAGAATGAAGCAGTATCCATTAAGATAAAATAAAGAAAACAGAGCAATCGCCAACATAATACATACCGCAGTAGATTTATGTAGAACAAACGACGTTTGCGCGAAAAGATAAACTATGAGAGGGCGAATGAAAAATTGTTAGTAGCATCGTCATTAATCATTAATTTCTCATCTGCATCAACAACATAAAGATAGATACGAGAACATAATATACTTTCTGTGTATGTATCTAAGAACAAGAAAAATGGTAAATAGGACATAGTAAAGAAAACGAGCAATTTTGGGGTTTTATACAAAATGGAATTTAGAAATTTAACATCTGTGTTACTACCCCAAACGCTGAAATATCCACACGCCAAAATCCATTACGGATGTTTGGTTATATTCCTTGTAGGGGAAAAGCCACCTACACATTACTTGATAAATTTAGCCAGGAGCGAAGAAGACTTTCAGCAGAAATTAAAGAACATCACATATGGCAGTTTAAGGTGCTCCCTTAAGCGTGCATCTAAACAATATCTTACCCCAGTACGTCCCGAATTAAGTGCATATGGGTGTAAGACTATAGGTAAGGGTGCATTGCCTATTAATAGACATATAACATTAGGGATAGTTGACACACTTTAGGCTGGAATATGTACAGTTGCTGGCACTTAAATTAACCCCTGCATAAAATCCAAAAAGTTTTTGGAAATACCTTAAAACATTAACATTTAATTACTGTAAAAATGAAATCTTCGCTATTAGAACTTGCTAACTTGCATAATTTAATATGTCTTAAAAAAATCAATTAAAAGTGATTATTTGTTTAATTTGTTCAACTCAAACAAATTTACTAACGGACTCGGATACTTAAACATTTCATCTGAGGATTTTCTTGCGTCTTCACAAATGTCTGTAAAGTAATGCTAAAATAACATTCGCATTTATCGGTCAGGAGGCAACTACTTCCTCAGCTTCATAATCCCCCACTCCAATCGGACTGACATCTATGGTTGTTTGACATCAGTCCAAGAAGAAAACCACGTGGCACGGTGCAGATCTACACTGGAATGTCAGTGGATGGTCTCATTTAGCATACACAAGATCATCATAGGTGATGAGACGCGGGTATACTGCTATAACCTTGAAAGAAAGCAACAGCCGTCAATTTGGGTCTAATCAGCCCCAATGAAAGTTGGTTGCCACATTCTTTGGAGTTACAGAATATATTTCCACTGCAGTAGAACGATCCTCGTACTGTTAACGCGTAGTGGTACACTACAGTTCATATGCCACAAGTTCTCCAAATTATTCCGGAAAGATGTACAAGCGGTAGGATCATCTTACACCTAGATAACATTCGGGCCCACACTGCTGCTAAAACCACTGAGTTGCATCGGCTTAAGAAGCAGCATGTAAAAATTAAATAAATAACCTAACGGAGAAAATGTTTTGAACACTGGTTTTCACGGATACAAAAATGCATCGACCGTGCAAGGGAGTACTTTGGGAAATTATAAATAAAAATGTTTATTTTATTTTTCTAGGCTGAGTGGAAAGAGGACAGCCCTCATATTCCAGCAAACTTAATAAAATGTTTGTTATCCAGTCTTGACACTCCTCTTCATCTTCTAATGCAGCTTCTTCTCCGCAAGCTTTTGTTAACGATAATATTACATCTCCGGTAAAATTTATTCACCCATCCCATACTTGCCTTGCATGCATCTGTTTGGAAAAATTTGACCTAACCCAAAAGAAACAACAGCGTATATATAATTTGTTGGTGGAAAAAGTCAAAAAATTGTCGAATCTAATTAGGTTACAAAGACACTTCAACGTAAAGGAACTGTACACTTATAAGACTATTTTACACGCGCGTGAAGGTCCAACCCTAGCGACTTAGTGACATAGCACGTGAGCGTCTCATGAATAATTTATCACATATATGTATGAATACACGCACACAAACGCATATAACGCATATATTCAGTTCAATGTGTTGCGTTTAAGACGGATGATGATTCCTATGCAGTAGCAGCTTGATGCGCGGGTGCAAATGCATATCCTGTGCGTGAGGGCGATAGGGACATGTGGCGGAAATCGTCCGTGTTATTTTTTCAGCGTGTTGATAAAATGTCTGGCTTTATTTATTTTTAGATAGGGAGCCGGAGAATATAGTATTTAACCCTCGATAAGTACATAATTGTATGTCTACATATGTATGATCTAATTAAATGTGTGTGACACAATTACTATTACAGTAGTGCTGCAGTGAAGTTGCATGCAAAGAGGATTTGATAGAAATATCAGAAAGTCAATATAACAAGTAGGCTAATGTAACAATGCTTTATTTCCAACAGCGATAACATTGGATTGTGTTACAACACTATTTGCCACAAAATCCATGCTGGGTCAAAGATCAAATTATATTTTCATGATCTGTCTCAAAAAGAAGCGGAGTAATTTACATTTTTCGCCCAAAAAGTAAACATTATGATGGCCTTGATTAAACTCGACTTAGTTATAAACAATATAACAAGGGAAGGCGTCGTCGGCCATTTTCAGTGTTTACTATAACATATAAACGTACCGCTATCGGTATTTAGAGATTGAATCTTCTTCAACATTATTTTTTGGTTATTTGGCGACTTCTAGGTTAAAAAACAAGTTCTTTTCAGAACTAATTCGTCAAATTATGTTAAATAAGCGGGTCCCTGTAGTTCTCTAGTATTTTCTCGTGTGGGACAGTTATTTCTGGACGAGAAAAGCGACATTTTAAATATTTCGGGATAAGCTATAAGTGTATATTTATCATTATTTGTGTATTTATGGTAATATTATTGTAGGCATCCAAAGTTACTGTCATAATTCTTCAGCCCCCTACAGTACAAAATAATCATTCGTTAATGCCTTAATTGATCTGCTTATCTACCAACGCCAATCAACTGGCGTAAGCTTAGAAATAGCTCTGCAAAATAATATCCCTTAAGGAATCCTAAGAATCTACACACTTTAAAACTTAACCTAATTTCTTTATTAAAAAAGAAGGAAATCCTATTGTAGAACAATCTAATTCTGCAAAACTAAATCCTTTAACTGATTTAATCAACCGTACGAATTTAATTCGTGGGTTAAGTTTGGACCGCGTCTACGGAGTTTGGTTTCGCGTCTCTGTCGGATAATCAATGTCAGCACGCGGGTCCATACATCAACTCCGTCTAGCCGGTCGGTTCCAACCGCGACTGCAGCGCCGTGCGGCTAGACTTTGACTGAGAATCGTCGAAAGGTATAGGCGTACCGCCGAAAGCTCCGACCGAGGCGAAAGCGCGCCGGAATTAAATCTTCGGCGCAAAAAAGAGATCCGTGTCTAGACCAGTAACGAGATAGGGAAGCGGAAGTAGGAAAAAGGAAGATTTTAATGACGTGATGCCATCCCAAGATATGGGAAGAACCGTAGGTGGGGAGAACGCGAGATTATACCGGAGCGTAATGGAATAGATCTGTTCAAAGCGGAAAAAACCGAAGGGTTGACATTTAGCGTAAAGGAAAAATCTGAACTTTGAACATCTCAAATTAGCTTACAATGTCCCGCAAAGGTATTCATAGATATAGAAATGTCGCGGAAATATTAAGTTAAATTGCATTAAAATCAATTATAGTAAAAACAACGAAACAAAAGATGTTTTGATACAAATCATGTTATTGTTTTTCAAAATATTTGCGATTATTTGCATGGATTCGCACTAATATTCTTGAAACAGCATAATGTGATAAAAATTCGCCGTGTACACATTTGTTGGTTGACATTTGGAAACAAAAAGAAGTCGTTAGGCGATAAATCAAGAAAATACGTCCAGTACAATGAAAGAAACTAGTCATCATTTTTGGAGGTGGTACGTGCACGAAGAATAACTTAGGTTGGATTCGGCTCATGTTGGAACATTCAAATAATTGACCGTTGCTTAATTTCCATCTCGTACGAATACATCCAAGTTTGTGCTGCAATTCTGTGCAAGATCGTAGTAATCGCAACGAAATTCTGAACAAGTTCTGCAAGCCATCGTACCTTTTCCGATATATCGTAAATATTTATAGCGAAGTTTTTTGAGTCTGATAGTGAGCCAAAAATTAAGAATAGAAACTATTTAAAATAAATATGAAAGTGAAAAATTAATAATTTCGAGTTGAATTTAGTAATTGGTGTTCTCCTTAAAGAAAATAAAACCAGGTAAGTTTTCTTGTTAAGTTACGTTGTGGGGTCTTAACAGAGCAAGGTTGTTGAAAAAATCAGACCTTAACTTAGGAACGATTTCGCTATACGTAAAGGTGTTTTAATTTATTTTAATAAATTGTATCCAGTAAAGTTGTAGTTATAACTTTTTTTTTATTGGGTATCAGCAACATTAAACATTTTTAGGCACTGGGTCATTTCAAACATTAATAGGATGCAAAATATGCATACCGTTAACGATGATTTCCAAGAAAATTTTTGAAATAACAACAACTGTTGCCAATGTTTTATTTCCTAATTGGGTAAAGTTACTCACAAACGTAGAAAAAAAAACTATTACTAAACAAGGGTAAATATACATTTACCCTTTATAGCATTATAATGATGTATCGTGCTGTCAGAAATGGGTATCTACAAAGAAATTTTGTTAAATAGAATCAAATAAATAATTTTATTTATAAATGTTTTTTATTTAAATTAATAATATTTCATTAAACAATATTTTAAAACAGAAATTAATCCTATTAACAGAATATCAACAAAAGAAAATAAAGCAAATGCATAAAACAAAACAAATAAAATTCTTTAGAACCATAAAAATAACAAAATAATCGTAAAAAATAAACTCAGGATTTTATCTAGCAATTCCAAATTTTAGTTTTCTCTCTTGCATAATACTGATATTTTTGTTCTAGCACGTTTTGTTGCCAATTTTTGAATAAATAATAACGTAAAACTGTCGGAAACTACAGAACCGTGCCAAATAACAATGAGCTACTAATTGTACTGATTGATGAAGTTTGGTACAAATCGTAAGTTGCTTGTCAAAGCGCATCGCCTGTCCGACACATATATTTCCTATTTCTAAAAACTTTGTTTATGATCACCCGAAACATACAGATCTTACGATTTTGCACAGAGTTGCGGCATTAATCATCTGTTACGATGTTGTATCCTGATTATGAGTTCCTCAATCAAATTTTTTTAACATTTCCTTATACCAATTGACACAAGCCTTTGCTGCTTGGATCAAATTATACGGAATCCGTCGGGAACAGATCTTTGTCGCACCTAAATGTTCATACAAAATCGAATGTACTGCAGTCATCGATATGCCTAAGGATGCCTTTATCTTATGTTGATCCTCTTCAATCGTTGTGTCCAAACATACACAGAGGAACATTTTGGTGATAGTTTCCATAACCTGTCGATGGAAACAGATGCGAAAACAAGATTACCATAAACATTCCATCTACATAAAAGAAACTTATTATCATTGTGTTGATGCGACAAGAAACGTTCCGCATACAGCAGTACAGTGTATTTCAATATTCAGAAACAATGTGATGAGATATAAAAGCACACAACAAAAGCTTCGAAAACAAGTTATAATGTGTCCACACTTGCGTCTGAGCAAGAAAAATTTTTACCTTCAGCAACCGTAAACGATAAGGTATATCAAGAAACTTTCAAAAAAAAGTTCCAGGAACAAGCAACGATGAGCTTAAAAAATATGTATGAATTTTGAATACAAGAAACTGCTATTTTCTCTACTATAGTTTTTGCCTAAGCCTTAAATTAGTATATTTTTTATAAATTATGCAATATTTCAGATTTTTCTAAATTTTTTTAAAGCTAGTTGTCAAAATTCTAAAAATCCCTAAAAGAAAATCTGCAACAATTACCACTGGGAAAAAAAGCATTTTATTGCAGAAATACCACTGATAATGATAATTTGTGAAACAGTTCGGGGGAATACCGATAATACCATTGATTTCTAAGAATTATTTACAGGGCGATAAATGAATTCCGCCTTTTCTATCTCAAACTAGATAAAATTAAAATATCCTTTTTCCTAATTCAAATGGTATCTTTATCATTCCTGTTATAAATATACACAGTTATTCACGTTATTCGATGCGAAACATGATGGTAAAATTATTTGGGTTTTGTAAAATTTTATTTTTTTTTTAGTAAATAGGAGCCTATTAGGGGTGCTATACATTTTTAAATTATTTTCATAGTATTAATGAAAAAAAATTGAATCAAAGAAAGGATCCTTTTTGTCTCACAAGTTGAATAAAGAACTTGTGAGAAAAGGAATCCTTTTTCAAAATCTTTTGTATTAAGGTAGCCTCATACAGAGTCAATCCCGATCCTTTGTTTTCATAGTATACAGGTGTCCCTAAAATACGAAATAAAGGCGAGTTTCAATTAGGTTCACCTTAACTAAACCTAACGGTTTTTGAAATATTTTTATGAAAATGTAGTAGCAATTTCAATGCGTGAATTCTTGACATGTATTTCTTTTTTTTTTTTTTTTTGAAAAAATTACTAACGTATACAATTTATTCAAGAATTGAGACTAAATAATTGTATGTTTTAAGCATCAATAAATTGGATAAATTTAAATGGAACATTCTACATTTTATGTTGATAGCAGCTGTAGAATTTAGTTATATACGGAATATTATTATCTTCTCTACTCTCCCTACCCTTCATGTTCTCTCAAATTTTCAAAATTTTATTACAGTATTTTTAATAAGTTATTATCATTATTTGTCTGTTAGTCACTTACAATGCACTTTCACAACGATGGATTTGTTAATAGGCATGATTTTCACTATTATTCAGATTCCAATCCAAATCAGTTAATAATAACTAATAATAATTAATAATCGACACAGATGATCAGTGAATGTGTGGGGTCGAATAATGGGTCGATATTTAATTAGTCGTTATTTTTTCGAAGAACATTTAAATGGAAAAATGTTTTTACATTTTTTGAAAAAATTAATTTCCAATCTTGTTACAAGAAATTCTTTTGGATATAAGAAGAGCGATGTGGCTTCAAATGTATAGAGCTGTGGCATAGGGTACGAGAATTTTTGCCCATTTCCTAAACCAATAGATTGGAACAACTGGACCTCAGAATTGGCTCCCAACATCACCCGACTTAACTTCAGTGGATTTCTTTTTGAGAACACGTAAAAAAATTCGTATATAACACACCCCTAACAACGCTAAGTAATATGAAGGAGCACATCGGAGAAGCTTTTTGAATTGTAAGCCCAGAAATGTTGTCAAATGTTGCTCAAGGTTTTAAAAAAAGAATGTTTAGAATCGGTCAGTCGTCATTCTGAACATTTGTTATAAAAAATTGTTTGTTGTATTTCCACGCTTGTTTATTTTCTTCATTATTTGAACTAGTCGATAAAATTTAAAATATTTCATAAATAAATAAGTATAATTTAAACTATAGTAAAATGTGTTAAATTGCTGTTTGTTCCAAATGCGCCGATTTTCGGAAATGCCAAACTTAGTTTTCAGTATTTTCTTTCCTTGTATTGGTACTGATCTACTTAAACATGAGTGTAAAATAGAAACGTGCGAAAGATGTTTTGGTGTTATAATGCAAATGAAGCTTAAGAAAAGGAGATGCAGGTTGAAAATATCTCGAAAACTGTTAGATTTAGGAGAGGAAAACCTTATGAAACTCGCTTTTATTTTGATGCTAGAAGCCAAAAATGAAATAATACACAGAGGGTTCCATTTAAAAATATTTTGTATTTTTGGGACGACTTGTACACTATGGAAATAATTTCAAAACATAGTAGGCTTCTATCCATTCCAAAAATAAAACTTTACTTTTGCCGTAATACTTCGCCCAGTACAATAATAACTAAATTTAACAAGTTTTTAATGCAGACTTCACTTAAATCTATGGTTTTTACCAGTAATTAAAAAATTTGGTATTCAAATCATGTTTTATTTATTATATTTTGATTTTTTCAAACTTGTTGACAACAGGTTTCACTGGAATTTTAATCTTTTGAAGTAGAAAACTCTAATATTAAGCCTGCCCTCAAATGAAGTAAATGGAAATATCATACGATTATACACTTTGTCATCGGTTTTTCCTATTAGGTACACCAAAGACAAAAAAAAAACTTTAGATACATATGAAGCTGGTTTCTTAAGCCAACTATGATGCAAGTATGTATTGTAGTAACTCTCTAATACCTCTTAAATAACCTACCATATCAGGAAATATCTGCTCCTATACTTTGAATGCATAAAATAAATCTCAATTATACCTATTTACACCATCGTAACCATCCACAGCAAAAGCACGACCGAAAATGGGGATTTTTATGTTTTCCATACGTATACATACATATCTGTACTTCTGTCACTACTGTCAAGTGGGATTCATAAAATAGCTAGCGAGAATAAAGAGCTGCCTCGTGTATCAAGGATACGAGAAGAGTGCAGCTGTAGTTTATATTTGAGAAGTCGTAAAGCTGTAGAAGTGAAGTATTTACAGCAGAATATAAGAGAAGATTGCGGTTTCTAAACTATGCTAGAAGTGCAATTCATTTTAATTAAAGCGTGGCAAATTGGTAGAGATAATAAAGCCTTGAGTTAGATTCCCTTAACTGAGCGTTTACTATGCTGTTACTGTTTTGCGTATAAAAAGATATTACCTCTGGACGAGTTCTGAAAGTCATATTTAGCAAAACTATATTTGTGCTATTAGCCACTAACCGAATAAAATTTCCCACTTCAAGAATTAAATAAGCCACTGCAATTGATCCAAAAATCGTGTTGCTACTTCTCCTAACTTTAGCTTCTTGTGATTAAACAATAATTTTGAATTTAGTGAATACGATTTTGGTGATACATATTTACGAGATTAGTCAGGAAAGTCTCCAACCTAACAAAGAAACAAGTATTTTTTGTCAAATTCAGTTTTATTTCTCAAAATACTCTCCTTGTAGGTCTTTCCCAGCGATGGTCTCATTCTTATAATCCGTTCCAATAGTAGCTAGCATCTTGTTCTGCAAAATAGGCGTTTGCTAATGTGATAGCCTTTTCATTCGATGAAAATTTCTGTCCTCTGAAGGAAATCTTGAATCTAGAAAACAAAAAAAAATGCTGGGGACCAGGTCTAGTGTATAGTGTAGATGGTCTATCAATTCGGACCTCAACTCGTGAATTTTTGCCACGGTGACAACTGGAATGTCAGCCGGTGGGTTTTCTTGATGAAATAAAACTTTGTTTTTCTTCAAATGCGGTCGTTCTTCCGCAATATCTGTCTTCGGCTTGCCAAATAATGATGCGTAGCATGCTCAGCTCCATGACTATTCCAAAAAATAGTAGCCTTCACTTTCCCAGCCAATGGTACAGTCTTCACCATTTTCGGAGCCGATTTCCCGTTCCCGATCCCCTTTGCTTCAACAGGGCCTTCCTTATAATTTGGAGTTTTTTTAATTAAAAAAATCAATTGATTTAAATCAGTTCAACCTAGCAAGAAATTGAAAATATCTTATATTTGGTGGGTTGTATCGATATCGATCATCAGTTTAACCCTTCATGGAATAGTACCCAAGCTCGTTTTCACCACTCTCTGTTGGTTATCGGTGGCGTTCCTGTTAGAAATAGTTTTTCATGGTTCTCAAAACACCGCTACAAACCGCTCATGCCTATCGGTCCACCGAAAAACCAATACACCCCGGAAATTGTTGACGAATATCACTAGTTTTCTTTCAAAAACAATAAGGATTTGTTCTTCTACTTTGATAGTGTAAGTTTAACATCCTCTATGTGTTACTGAAGAAGTTTTTTATTACAAATAATTGTCCCTAATTAATCCAGCTTTAAATAAGAAATGTGAAAGATTAAAATTAATTACATAAACTGTTAGATATTTACGTCATAACTTTCGAAGTATCGAGGGTCGACAGTACTCTTTTTTATAAATAGACGAAGATATAGATAAAATCATTGAAATGGTCGAAATCGATAAGAACTATGAATCTGAAATTTGTGGAGACTGCAGGCCATGGATTTCTTTTGACTTCTTTTAATTTGAAAAAAGAACCCTAAATGGACACTTCATTATGAATGTGGTAATTAATCATTAATATTAAAAAAAAAACTAAAAGAAAAATACGCAGGAAACTGTGCCCTACAATAAACCGAAGTTTACATTGTAAATTGTCCCATCCCGTATAATAATAAGAAATTCCCTTTATTTCTTTTGTCGAAAATTATCTCAGTTCTATAACCACCTACGACATTGCAAAATACAAGTACACCACCATAACTTCTGCACGTAGTCCTGTTATCTTATCATTGAAAGGGCAAAATGATTGTTTAACAATCAATATTTAGAAAAATACACAGCGTGATAAGATGATGCCATAACGTTGCCCAGTTTTATTTCTCGTATTTGCTATGGTTGCTAGTACTCTTAAAAAAACAAGCTTCCGCGTATTTGCCATATGAACGTTTCAGTAGGATATTCAAGTTCAATATACTATTATGGAATATGGCATATATAGTATCGAACTTCACGTATTTATCCATCTTCCAACTTAGTTACTTAATGAGTCATCCTCAAATTATCAGACAGAAAAGTAAGCAGGAAATGCAAGTAGATAAACCGATAAATATGTTATTGAAGCCATTCTCTTGATGTCTGAACACATTGAAGAATATATAATTGATGTTAAATGATGCGGATTTATTAGTTTTCAAACAGATGTGTCATACCACTCGTTTGACAGTAACAGTGGTTATATATTGGTAGATTCACATTCAAATATTGGAAAAATTAAATTGAACTAGAGGAAATACTTCCAAGAAATTTATAAAGAGTGTACATTCCTTACAACAAAAATGTGAAGAAATCTAAGTAATAATAATAACGTTAGCAAAAACAACATTCTTTCACGAAACGGATAATTAACGTTAAAAATATCTGGGTTGCCTTAGGCATAAACGAGTCAATTTTGTTTGCATATTTTCTAACACTGTAAAGTATGATAAGAAACCGTTAGGAATCTTGTTAAACGCAAAATATACATCTTTAGTATAAATTTCTGACCGGATGAGAAAAATTATTAAAACTCAGAGAATAGAAACAAAAATATGCTTTCGGAAACATACACAGCATGTGAACCTAGTGCACTGAGAAAAAAGTATTTAATAAAATATTTATTGAGAAATTTATATTAACACTAAGTAAAAATATCATATTTTTTGGACAATATAATTTTAATATTAAGCACTTTAACAAAGTTCTTTATTTTTTTTAAACAACTATAGTATTAAATCTTAAAGAGTACACCGAGAAAAAGGGTTTCTTAATTCAAGGAAACCTGCATTGAGTGAAAGAATTAATATTTTTCAATACGAGCAAAGAGATATCGCTTTCTACCAAAGAATTTTTTAAATATTATTTCTTTAACTCAAAAAAGCATTAGACACTAATATCAATGAATTCATTAATACAACAAATCTAATTATTTCACTTTAGGAAATTGAGTTTTTAAATGGAAAAAGATCACATTTGTATAAAAAATGTTGAAAAATACATAGCCAAACGAATGCTGAAAATATTGGTATTGGTCATGGTATTGGTGGAATCAATCACAGCGAGGGCAATGTGAGGAGAAGAAACGCTAACCAGTTAGAGTAGTACCGATATTTCATAAAAATATCGAAAACAAACTTTTGCCGTTGCAATCAGCCATAGAAATCTGCTAGTAATGAAGTTATGATATTTATGTAAATGCATTTAAGTGAACGTTATTTCAACCTCAAAATAAAAAGAAGATTCACACTAAGTGCATCGTCATCAAAGGAATCATTAGCAGAGGAACTATTAATGCCACCTCTACCTTCCTTAAAAATAAATGTAAATTGATTTATGAGCAAAAAACGTAAAAATACCAAAACGTTTAACAAATTTCAGCAAAAATTCGTATACAAGCAGTATTTTATTATGTAAGTGATAAGTATATAAATGAGTACATATTTGTGTTCAACATAAATTAAAGTGTAGGGATTAAAAGAGTTTCTGAAAAGCAAAGCAGAGGGAAGAATTCTTTTAAACAATAAGCAAAAGTCAAATCAAAAATCGCTACCAAATTAACAACAAATTACAACTTTCCCCTAAATAAATACGATAGCAGCAAGTAATACACAATAGCTCAGTTATCCTGAAGAAGCTGCCAGGATGACTAACAAAATGTCGAATAGAAATTTTGACACAATAAAACCTAGAGGAAGTCACCAACAATAAGCGCACGTTCTCGAAAGCCTATAGAGCGCTTATTAAACACATACGGTGTATCTAAAGGAAATAAAAATTAACGCATAAGGCGCATTTAAAACAAATATAAATTATATAGTTAAATTGACACACAAGACGTATTTAAAATAAATAAATGTTACTGTAAAATTAATCTTTTATTTGATTTACTCTGAACCCACATTTTTAACCAGAAATAATTTTGTTCTTTTATCCCATATTTAAGTACAAAATATTCTGGAGCAAATTTAATTTCATTAAAAAGTGTACGTTTTTGGATCTCTCTTTATTCCATGTCAACATTCCTTGCATCTATCTCGCCTAGTTTTTGAGATAATGGCAATATGCCGACGTTTATTTAAGGCTCGATGTCTTTACTATTTACATGCTAAAGTGGCAATTCAAATTGTATTCCATTAAAGTTTTCGGGTATATATCGAAAATGTAGATTCTACAAGCTGGTCACCGAAGTCGCTGCCAAGTTTGTTTAGTATTATTTGATTTTTTTTCAATGGAAATTGTTTAGTAAATTTCATACTAAGCCATGGAAGTAGGTTTTTTGCTGAAATACATAAAGTGCTACGACCAAATATTATAAACTTTTGTTTTTTTCTAGAAGTATCCACTAAAAGTAATCCTTAAAATTTATTTTCTACCAACAATTGCTTCGAACTGATTACATATAAACTATAATGCCATGTATTTTGTTGAACATTTCTAAAGTCATATTTTGTATAATGTCCACAAGACTAAGACGTTAATCCAGAAATTATCTACAAATACTTTTTAATTTTTTTCTAAATTGTTGAGAGAAGGAGTTATAATTTCGCTAGCACAGTAAATGGATAGCCGTATTTGAAAATAGATATAAAATATACGTTTGGGAATAAAAAGAAAATAAAATGCCCCTGGATTTTGCCGGTAAAGACCATTCCTATAGTATTTAGTATCTTCAAAACAGCACTATCTACTGCAAAATGGTTTTTTAATTACCTCATTTGTTTTGCTTTAATTCAATTTAATTACTCTTTTTTCAGGGCGATTTTATTAACGGTAACGTATCGATAGGGGAAATGGAAGTACCTAAAGCTCTAATAGTAATAGATACATAATGCAATAACAATCCCAATAGTAATCTATGCGGACACTTCAGAAGAAAGATGAAGCCAAAAAAAAGCAAAGACAAATGCCAAAGAAATGAAACACCTTAGAAGAGTAGCGGAGAAAAAAAATGGGAAAGGATTAAGAATAAGGGCATCAGACAATTAACAAAACAAGAACCAATAATAAGAGAAGTAAAAAGGAAATAATGGATATGTAGCAAGCATAGAGGCAGATAATATCACAAAAAAATAATGGAGACATGATATTCAAACGAGAAATGAACAGAAAGACCAAGAATAGAATGGATTCACCAAATAATGGAAATGAGAAAGAAAGGGAAACTTTGGAAGAAATTGAAATAATAACAACAGAAGAGAGTAGAAAAAATGGGTACAAGAGGAACCAGAACCCACATCCGATAACTGAAAGGTACAAAGAATCGCGAAAATACCATCAAATTAATTCTCGAATCTTCATTATGTGTACGTTGAAGCAACGTAGCTGAAGAGCTGCTGTTGAAGCTGAGCAGTCGATATAATTTTTTGTTTCTAGTGAACGCAAGAACGCTCTATAAGGTGCAGTTGCAGTACAGTGGATGGATTTTGATCTGTTGGTACATATTTTAAATTCAACTCTTAAAGTTAATTATCTGTTAATTTAGCATAATAGCAGCTTGCTTCATCAGGCCAGAAGATATATCGCCCAAAATCATAATTGTCACCAAGAAATTGTTTTAAGCGACTTTCAATAGATTGATAGACACATTTCCCTTTTGGGTGCGATTTTATTAAAGTCTCACTTTGTGTTTTTCATTGAATGGAATCTACAATTATTCGTTAGCTCCTAAATACCCGTTTATTAACTTATTTTGTGGGAAGCGAAACAAACTTTAGAGATTTTTTCATTAATGAATGTATTCCTTATATCAATAAATCCGTTTATTGTATATAATGTAGATATACACATATTCATAGATATAATAAATAGCTATTTATTCAAATGGTAAACTGATTCATTAAAAGAATTTTTAACAAATTCAGTTGGTTTTTGTTCGAAAAGAGATGAACTTTTTTTTTATGATTTTTTTTAACTCACAAAAGGATAAATTAAGAAAGTAAAATATGTTTAACACTTGTTTCTTTTAGGTGGCTCAAAACTGTTTAAAAAAAGAGATATTGGCATTTAAATTGAAGCTCATATCGATCAAAATTTTTAGAAAAAGAAATAATTTCCTGTGGTTGGTACACTCTGGATCATATGATTTATCACTGTATAGCTTATATTTAAGAGAGCTGTGCAGAAATATATCTATAATATATAAAGTGTTCTATTTGAAATAATTGTAGTACCATGATATTGAAAATATTTTTAGAAAATACGCCATTTTTTTTATTACAAAAATGGATAAAAGTTCATTTTTAAAGTCCGTTTCAATTTTTAAGTTAAGGCTAAGCATTCGAGAAGGCGATTTCTCATCTTAATATCAGGCTAGTCATTGGGAAAAAAAAACTTAAAACTACATCGGCAATTCCTAACGATCCAAATCATTATAACGTAAAACGAATAAATCCAAATTACCGCATTTAATGGTGGAATTGCGTTAATTCACACATCAAAATTTCAACCTTACATCATGGATATCTTAGAATTTTTTCACGAACACATTTTCCCAAATCTTGGGCGTATTCCGATGCATTTGTACAAGATCAACATTGATTCTTGTATATGTGGCATCGTACAGTAAACGTATCTCATCCTTCCTACTAATTCTATTCGTTTTGAGCTAAAAGAAGTCGGAAGTCGCCTCGATTTTTACACAAAAATCGATACAAAAATCTGATACACGATATGTGATATTTTTAGAATCTTTAACGCAAAAAAAAACTAAATCACAGTATAAATAGTGCGTTATAAAAATACGTACGAATTAAAATGTGTCACCCAGATCAAATCGATGTCGTCTTAGTTATTCAAACGCAAAATAATCGAATCAATCGTTTGGAAAAAAAAATTAAAACCCTCGCTGATAAACAATCAAAAATATACGACGGATAATATAAAAAAAGAAATCCGGACACTTGTTTCTATGGCCTCGGATTCGTAGCGAAAATTTTATTACTTACCTAAAATTCGCAAAAATCTGCAACGATCAGGATACCGTGGACATTTGTTGGTGAAGGCACTTAACTACAAAGGGACCGCACCGAAAAAATTATTGAAAAAAAGGGCGAACGAGGGTTCCGATTTCGGGAATTCCTCACAGGTCAGACAGTAATAGTCACCGCCCTCCGACTTGACAGATGTCAAAAATTGGTCTAAAACGCCGTAAAAGTGCACAAATCGGTTCGTCAGTCTTTAATTCGTCTTTGTACTGTATGACACTGTATAAATTCGTATAAAAAACCTAAATGTACACAAAATAAACTTTAGAAACTCGGAAATTTTGAGATTGCGGCGGGTACCGCAAGTATATCGCATGTACTGTAGAGATATTTGCTCTAATGTCATTTTCGATGACGTCAAGAAAACACAGCGCAACCGTATCGTTAAAGGAACTAAGTTACTTTTACCTAATTAGTTTTATTAGATTAAATTTATTCACTTAAAGCTGGGAAGTGATCAGAATTATTTTGTAAATTAAAAAAATACGTTTTTGTGCTTCGATATAATGAGAATAAAGTAATATTACCATTCAATACCTATAAATAAAATTAAAGGTAGTTTCATATATAGAATAGATAATAGATGGCGCTAGAACAACAAGCGTTATAATTTTATTTGAATTCTCTTAAATAAAAAAATATTAATCAACGATTAAAATTGGCAAAAATGTTAAAAACAGATATAAATGAATTGTACGTCACATTGTATTTATCTTAAGATCTTATTACTATTACAGTAATCTGCCTTTATTACAGTGTTCTGTAATGATAAAAAAGTTTTGAAATAAAATATATATAATATTTTTTGAATGAATTAATAATATTACTGCAAAGATTATTAAATATTTAATTCTACAATTTATTTGTATTTATATGTTAAATGCACTGAATTAAATTGGCAGCTGTTCAATTGAAAGTCAAATCATAGAATACTAAAACAATCAGGAACAGTATAATATTACAGACTCTTTGCAATTCTCAAGGTCCTTCGCAAATGACGTCCTCTCATTAAAGCCTATGCGCATTATTTCATTCGTGAAGAACGAAAACAAGCGATAATCTAACCTTACATTCCATATTATTGTACGTATTTGAGGGTGAATTAGTATTTTTAAATCTTTTGGAAGAAATTGAGGCAGCTAAAGAAAATGTTGATAGCGAACGAGATAATGTAGCAGTAATTCATCAAGCTCCAGGTATAGGATATTTGACAGATGAGCAACGTAGAAAACTGTTTCGCCTATCAAGGGGGGCCAGCAATTTCCTTGTCGACTTAATAGGGTCCAACTTAAAACAGTAAGTGAAGAATACTGACATAGGTTCCGAATTAGAAGGGTACCTAAGGCAAAATAAATCTTGAATAAGTCGTAGAGCACGAACAGCATTTGCCAGAAATGTGATAAAAAAGTTCAACCTTATTAAATACAAAATGGAAATTCAAAAAAACATAGCAGGTTATTGCACAAAATATGAACTTAAAAAGGCACAACTAGATCTATCTAGATATGTGGCTACGGGGATTTTCTAAGTGCTGATTTACATTAACACTCCACAACTCAATGTTAAGTATTCTGTGGTAGAGGTTATATTTTTAATCGGTAGCTTTTGGCACCGAACTGCAGGCAAATCAAATGAACTAAAAGCAACTTTGTCACACTGTCCGTCTGTATTGATGCGAATAACAGTTGAGAATATCAAAGAAACGTAGATGAGAATAGCTTTGCAGGAAGTCTATTCTCGAAAGTAGGTGATCAATTATTTTGGGCGGTATGTCAAATGTTTGCACGGTGAATAGCATCTAGTTCCTGAATAATGTGTTTATTATACCTCATATTTCCTGAAAACTGTAACATACCTATGAAGCCTCAAGCAGTGTTTTATTATTATTATTGGAGACTATTGATTTTAATCATTCTTACACCGTATTTGTATTAATTATCAGTTAAAGTCAAACCTAAGCGATTGAACAGTGGGGATGATAGATCACATTTTGGCATAAGCAGCTGTTTCTTTCTGGAATATGCACAAGTCGCACGGAAATCTTGCCGAGCCTATACATTTATTTTCTTGGAACGTATTCCATTGACTGCTCTGGGGCAGAGTTAAGAAGGGATACATATACACTCATTCCGAAAGTGCCAAAAGTAATGATCAAGAAGCTCAGGAAAATGTAATAAAGATTCCAAAAGCTCCTTTGTTTTGAGACGATACCATTTACGCTTTATTGCATGTTTCTTTCATAAAAAAAATGTTTTTGTTTCATTTGGTTTACACAAGAAATCCATTTTTGTTGTAGTCACAGCAGTAGAGGTAAGTAATGACCTCAGCAGTAAAGCGCGGATAGTCATTCGATTCCCTCGTGTATTTTCGTTATTATACTATGATGAGAAATACACGAAGAAATCGAATCGTTGTCCGCCCCATCCAGTTTACGTTATCATACATCGCTACTGACAATAAGTCACAGAAAAGTTTTGAGGGTCATTAACCAATAAATAATTCGTAAAATAAACCACGCAATGTGAAGTTGAATTTTTTAGAGGACATTGATTTTTCTTTGAAAATAACTTCTTTTTAAAGACTACTTTCTGTGATCGTGTTTCTTTTTTTGCTAAAAATTATTCCCTACACATATCCAAGTAAATAATTTTCTATCCTTTTAAAATTGTATTTCCAGGTAATATAGGCATTTGCTGAAATGCACTTCTATTATTTATTTTCAAAACTATCACTGCTGCAATAACTTCATAGTATTAGTATCTTAATTTTACATAGATTTCGAAAAGTTTTGAACAATAGATTTTAAAGGCGTTTCGGAAACGGAATTTGCTAAATTAGTCTCAGGACTCAGAATTTGTAAATTTCAGCCGTCCAAAATGGCGCCAAGGTTACCAATTTCGTCTGAAAGAGATAAAAAGTTCCAACGAATTTCGAGTTGTTTTACTATTCTGTGGTCAAATTACGAATCCATCATGGCAGAAGAGGCTGATTTAAAACGACCACAATTCGGCAATAGATATTTGTTGAACGAAGACGATGTTTTCGAACATAACGCTTGGTATGGGCAGACTAGTTACACTATTTTTAAGAAATAATGGAAATTTGGTACGCACATGTCATACTCGCTATAGGAAAAAGCCTATGCACGGCTCCAGATATCTAGTAAACAAAAGTAGCGTTTTTGAATTTAACGCTTGGTAGGTTTTATACCAAGCGAAAATATTTCCAAAATAACTGTCTTAGAATCAATTCATTGCTATTTTAATAAACAAAAATTTATTCGGAGTAATATTAATAACATAACCTTAATTATTCCAGGGATGATGTTGAATGGGACGAACAACAAGAATCCGCAGCATTTAAGAAAGTACAAGCGAATAGCGTTATTAAATTATCAGAAGACGAGATAAACAAGTATGAGAATGACGCAAATAAATACTGGAATTCTTTTTATGATATTCATACCAACAAATTTTTTAAAGATCGACATTGGCTATTTACTGAATTCCCCGAATTAGCTTTAAATCACACCGGTGAAAGAAAGACTATGTTTGAAATTGGATGCGGAGTTGGCAATACAGTATTCCCAATATTACAATGTACAAAGAATGAAGACGTTTTTATTTATTGTTGCGATTTCTCGGAAAAAGCCATTACAATATTGAAAGAAACAAAAGAATATGATTCAGATGCATGCGAAGCATTTATTTTGGACGTTTCAGAGGACCAATGGCATGTTCCATTTTCGGAGAATAGTATTGATATAGTTATATTGATTTTTGTTTTATCTGCTTTAAATCCGGAAAGGTAAATATCAAATAAAATCAATTTTAGATTGTACACAGTTAATTTTTCAGATTTATCCACGTTTTGAAACAAGTACATAAATATTTAAAGCCTGGGGGAATAGTGCTGTTCAGGGATTATGGGAAATATGATTTAGCCCAGTTAAGATTTAAGCAAGGTCATTGTATTAGTGAAAATTTTTATGTAAGGGGCGATGGAACGAGAGTTTACTTTTTTACGCAAGGTAAACATTTTAAAATTTAAAATAATATAAAATTAAATAATTTTGTATAGTAATCCTTATTGTACAGAGTATCTCACTCTTATTCGTTGCGAAATTTTGAAAAGTTGGTGTTTCTAACTATATTTATATTTTGAAAATTTTTGGCAAATGGACGATTGCACGATTGTAAAAAGTATTTAACCTACAAAATTGAAATTTGCAGAACTGTTGACCATGTAGGCTAGCATTAGAATCTGAACAAATTGTCTGAAAACCTTATACAGCATGTTCGACAATTAGGATTAAACTTTCAAACAGAAAAGGTACTGCTGAAGTACTTGGAAGAGGAGTTTCTATTGATTTTTGATAACTTGAAGAGCAAGAGATCTAAAGAAAGAACTCTACCTTTGTAGGCTACTAACCTATCTTATAGATCTCCTTGCAGTTGGGTATCTTTCGTAATGTCTTTAAAACAGCTTCTTTCATACTTTTCCATTTTTTTAATGTAGAAACGAACTCTTCGATTCATGGGAGTAAAATCTTGTGAGTCGTTCAAGATTCTTCCACTAACCTGTCTATATGTACTCAAGACTTGTAATTATTGTACATAGCATCGAATGCCTGTTCTGGTTGTGAGGCATACTTCTATTCTGTCTTTATTTATTGGGAGTGAGATTATATAATAAATTTTAAGTAGTTTTAAGCTAGAGTTAAAAAGAATATTGCACCAATTTAACTTCTATAGTTTTGAAGAATTCCGTAATTAGCGTGTATCACTTCCTGATCCTCTAACAAAGATATTTTGAGCCGCCACGTATAAGTACTACTGCAAGTTAAAAAAAGCCGTGAACGTTTCTATAGACGACTACGGCGTATCCCCACCGTTTGCCATCTCTCGTGGTACGTACAGTACAGGAGGATACATTTTAAAACGCATCTTATATTACTATACTTTGCTTTTTCTTTGTATTTATCAATCAATATTCACCCATACTGTTATCATTTTTGTGTTTGCGTTAACATTGCCTGCTTCACACAAATTTCTATAGAAACAATACAAACGTTATTCATTTGGGATTGTTAAGGTGATTTTTTGCTATAAACGGATTGAGTCTTTGGATAATAAAGTCTTATCTAAATATTTTCCTTTAATTTTAGATGAAGTGGACTCATTATTCAAAAACGCCGGTTTTGAGCAAATCCAAAACCGTGTCGACAGGAGGCTTCAAGTGAACAGAGGGAAGCTGCTCAAAATGTACAGGGTGTGGATTCAAGCGAAGTACAGGAAGCCAATAACATAGCAGTAACACGCAGAATTTAAAATGTTATGATTTTATTATATATATTTATATATAATATATTCGAATAATATATAATCACAATAGATAGATTTATACATTTTTTTCCTTTTTCGATCAACTATCAACACAGTAAAAAATAATGAACAGTTAATAAAAGGTACACTTAGTTTCTTTTCTTTTTATTAAATACACAATCTTTGTACTTATCGTGTATACAACTTAAAAGATAAAAAATGGACGCAATTGATAATGAATGGATTTGCTTAGTATTGTTTAAACTAATAACAAGTTCAAATTAAGTAAACTATTATAAGCGGTTACAGTTATTATACATATTAGAATTATAATTTACCATTTATAGAATGTACCTTGTTTAATGTTTAAGTTCAAATAAGTAAAGAAAAAATGTGTTACAGTAACCCTATCTCTATTAAAGTTTTTTGTTAGTTGAGCATGTTTAAATATGTATAATAACTTTTATTTAAACAGATTCAATTTAGAAAACGATACTATTTTATTACATTTATATAGATCAAGGATCTATATAAATGCATTTGTTGAGCTGTATATTTACATGCGGGCCTCCTAAATTCTGATGGTTGCTAGTTGTCTACTTCTACTCATAGATCTTGCAGATATGAACATAGTAACGTGATAAAAATGTGCAAGATGTATAAAAAGTACTACAATATAAAAAAATTATTGTCATGTAATGGGGCAACTTTAATCAACATCACCGTGTGATGTATGGCGACATCTTAAAATGAAAAGTGCAACTTTTTATGCCATAATACCTCGCGATGTTAGTAAATCTTTAACGTGCCAATTGCAATTTAAAAGAAAACAAGTAATCGTTCCTTAGTTTGCAATAATTTTGAATAGAGTTTACGTGTATTAAAGATAGCTCGTAAAAATGTAAGCTTATCTTCATGAAATATTTAAATCATCTCTTACAATCAGTACAGATAATTGAAGACATCATTAATGCATGGCACGTTGCTGTTATTCTCAGTGTTTCCGTTAAAAAGAACATTGATGCTATTACAAGATTTGCGAGTGTACCTAACAGTGGAGATGGAAGCTTACACAGAGAAACGATGAAAATCGCAGCAAACCAGGATTTAGACACATGGTTCATGCAGGTACGTAACCATGAATAACCAATAAGCACCTCTTTGATTTGTGAATAAGCTCTTGAAATGAACAAGAAAAAAACAAGTAAAGGGTGCCAAGAGAGTGTAGCTGAACGCCATTGCATTTAAGCCATATAGAGTGTAGCCCTATTATGCTATCCTCTCTGCTGGACATACTGAATGGTAATGCTCAACTGGTTGCATATGCATTCAAGTGGACGCTTATCTGTTCACGTACCTGTATCGCCAAGGCATGGCGGCTTGACTATAGGATTTGAACGGCGCTAATCTTATCAATATTGCCGGCGGATGAGAAAGTAGAGAGTAACGCTGATTTTAAAGCAACTACCGACTGGCTTATGCGTTTCAAATCTAGTCGTGGAATTAGGAAATCAGACATCTAGAATGAAAAATTGTCGACTGATACAGAAGCAGCTGAACATCTGAAAGTCTATTATAAGTCTATTTATAAGGTCTACTAAAAAAAAATAAATGTACAATGCAGATGAAGCTGGTTTATGCTTGAATAAAATACCAACAAGATCCTTAGATTCTAAGTTAGATTCTATGTTAGCACCTGGTTTTAAGGCAAGCAAATCACGCATCACTGCTATGATTTACGGAAATGCATAGGTCATCTTTGCTGGTCATAAGACAGTTTAAAAATTTGCGGTGCTTTAAAGGATTAAAAAAAATCGTCTACAACAACCAAAAGAATTCATGGATTCAAACATTTTTATAGAAAGGTATGACACTGTATTTATCCATGAAGTAAGAAAAGCATCAACTTTCAACTGAGAATTCTAGAAATGTTTTATTTTTGATTGGTAGCACCTCAAGTCGTCCCTTAAACCATTCACTGGAAATAGAAAACGGAAAGCTTAAAGTTGTTTTCTTCTTGCTTCTCAACGTTAGCTCAGCCTCTCAAACTCTATATCAATGGAACCATTACCAGTGTCATCGATGACCAAGACCTTTACGACGACAAGGAAGAGTCTAGCGACGATGAAAGTGCGTGAGAGGGCTATGAAGTGATTAGAACAAGATAAAAGTGATCCAGTTATCCGAATGCTGTCTTTAAAATGTTTGTGAGATTTAGTGGTAAAAAACGAACTTCAGCTCTGAAGTAATGGAAAATTTTGAACTTCATTTCCTAAACTGTAGACCTACTTTAATGTAATACTATATGCAAAGTTATTAGTGTGTAATACAAAATATAGACAGTTTGGTGTTTAATATTACCTTTTTACGTGTCTTTGTTTCATGACGCTAGGGCAACTATAAAATTAAATTAAAAAATGGGGGAATTTTGAGATGTAACTTCCTCTACTTTGAAATAAAGAGGCAGAAGTAGTTATTTCTAAATTAAACCTGTTTCGGTGTTGTTAACCAATTATCTACAAATATGATTTCGTTTTCGTATTTTCGGAATACCTACAGCATGTTTTATGTAAATCGATTAATATAAAAAAATAATAGTAAAACAAAATAAAGAGATCCGATAAAGAAAAAAATATGACTATATAACAGCAATAAAGCTTCTTATAACATAATACAAGAAATCTATTTTTGTAAATTACAATAAAACACGCTGTATCTACATGAAAAAAATCTGGAGTGATAGAAATTAACCTCTAGAGTATGTAATTATAGGAAATTCAATTATAAAAAGCGTGTACAATAAATTATAGTATAAAATTTTGCGACAACAGAGGATCGCAATGCAACATTTATAGTTATTCTTGGCAAGGTCCATTCTTAGTTTTAGGTAAAGTAGACTAAAAACGGATGTATATAGGTGATATAAAATACAATAGTTACAATTTCGTCTTCGATTGTCGCAGTATATCTAAAACTAAAATAACAGATTTCTATACAATTAAATCAAGTCTATGTAAGGATTATTAACTTCGTAAAACTACAAACAAGTTTTTAGAGTTACGTTACGTTCAATCCCAAAAATTCAACTTTACGAAATTCTTTTTTTTATAAAATTACTCACACGATCACGTAGAAGGTTACAACGTAAATTTTTAAGCACAATTTTTGGGAGTAACTCTAGATGATTAAGGAATTTGGGGATATAATTTATATTATGACACAAAATGGACGAGACATAGTGTACGCATTTTTTTTTTCTTTATTCTTTTCTACCGAATATCTACTAAACATTCCGGAGTTTCAAAATGGACAATTCAAAAAATCCTCTATCTAAACTAGATGGGAAAAAAGAGAGAAATAGAGAGAATGATTGTGTTTCGTATGTAAATGGCCTTAATAATTATTGGGTGTTATGAATCGTACTGTGCCAACAGTATCATCTTCTATAGTTCTTAATTGTAAATGTTATTCAGTCAGAACAAGTACAGAAAAATAGTGAATTGGCACCATTAATACGGATAAATGATTTATGAACTAAATTATATACTTTGCTAGGCATTTTAAATTATTAATTTAAAAATATTCACAATGGTTGTACAATGACATTAAAAAATTAATTTTTGTAACACGCACATACTTTTCTTGTAAATTCCAAATATATTATCGTATTGTATTTTATTCTTAATTGACACAGGCATTGATTGAAAATCATTTCTAGAGTTGGCATATCTCTTGAGAGTTGAGTTCATCTGCGCTTATCCAGAGATAATTTTTGCCTTTTAGCCGTTTCCCTAATAACCTAATTTCAGAGAATAAATCGTGCACAAAGTATGTCTTTTTTGCCAACAGCCGTGAAGATGTTACCATGTGCTTGACATTTTCGACATTATTGCACAGTAACAAAATGGGCGTGACCATGGAATATTGTCTTTTTTTTTTGTTATTTTCTTGAATACTTGAACCATACTTGAAAAGCAAAATCTACATTAATCGCTGACAGACATTAGAAGATTTAAAAGCAAATATTCATGAAGAAAGTTATGCAACACGCTCAAAGTAGAATTGGTCTTTGTCTAGCCTGTCACGGCGGTCATTTACTCGACGTTGTTTTTCGGAAAAATTAAAAATAATTAAAAAAAACTTGACTGGGTATGTTTTGCCGCACCCATTATTTATATACTTTAAACTAAAAATTAAAAATGCGATGCGAGCTTCCCACCAAATACAACGCTAATGATAAACTGCACTCAATGTTGCCTTTCTAATTATTAGTAAACGCATGCAGTAAGCACGTTTTACGTAACAAATTAGGGAAGGTAGGTTTAAGAAAGCGACCATCATGAAGAATAGTTGACCCGCTATCAATCAATTAACACTTGGGTTGGCGAAATTTGGCGAAACTTTTGTAAAGTGGTTGATATCACGTTTTTGTGTTAGCTATTAAATATGGAGGTGCCGATCCATTTGGTTTTAATATTTCAACTACATTATGTATCGGTGATTTTTTCTTCGAATCCGTTAATTAATCCATGGTCAGTCACAATTTTTTACCGACGTATTTGAAGCTTGGATATTTTGAAAAATAAAATTTCAAACATTGTTCAGCAAGCAATAATTTTGACGAATTATTTCTTCACGCATATTTGCTACTAAAAGACGGTAACGTCGAACGAACAAAAATTACATCTCTACGTTATTGTTAAGTTTCTTTCTTCTTAAGTACGTGCGTGATAAAAGCTTTTATACATCTTTCTACACATTAATGATCTTGGCACCGGGTTTGCGAGGATAATGATGGAGATGATAATGTAATAACGTGTGTTATATGCGATTTCTGTGTTAATTTACAATATTTGAAGTTAACGAGAAAGGTATGTATGTGAAACTTGGACCTTACAAGATGAATATGAACCTCTAATTACATTCATTGTCTTCCTTCAACACAAAAGTCTCTATCAATAATTCCTTCACTTGCGCGATCAAATGAACACCACGGATAGATGATACCTAACAAATACTTCGTTACGTTTTGGTGCCTTACAATATTACTATTTCTTACATTAAAAGTACAATGAGTATTACGTGTTTTTATCATGAGTACTGGGGATCAAAATACAAACGTTCCGTAAACATCCTAATGTATATAAATTTGATAAGAAGTTAAAAGTTTTCGAAAATTCATACCGGAAAAGGTGATACATATGTAAGTCGACGGTATTAGACTTCTTAAAACAATCTCTTTTAATACATTACATCTCGCATGCTTCTCGTACTTACATCATTATTTTAAGTACCTTATATTACACAATAAAAGGTTATTATTTTCGACTGAAATCTTAAGTACGAATAATTTGAATTTGAATTACTAAAAGTTATTTATTACGAAAAGATGCGGGATATCAACAGTAAGGCTTTACTGGTATTTAATAACAGTTGCAACCGTATAAGGCGTTGGAAAATCACAATTCCATCATTTTTTTTTAGATGGATTTTCATATTTCTGCGTGTTTTTGTTTTTTTGTCATTGTGTTAATAATTTAAATACGTTAACCCTGAATTTTCCAAAAAATTCTTGGAATTACTAATTTTACACATATACACAGACTCACGCGGCTAAAATAACAGCACATGGTGGATGGACGTTTTCTAAGGCTCTTACGACTCTTTCTGGTTGTATGCCATGAGGACGCTTTCGCAGACGAATTTGTATTGACTCTGTAACGAAAGTAAAAGATAAAATACGGTTTATGAGTGCTTTAGGGTTAGAAAATTTGAAAACTAGATAATGTTTCGCTTTTTGTCAACTTTTTTAAGCAATTGTTTACAAAGAAGTTTTTGACAATCAGAGAATACCTAAACCTTTGCTCAATTATATATTTCCTTATGTCAATAAATACTATAAATTTATTTCAAATCATTATTATCCGTTATTAAGAAATGGAGAGTAAGTTTTAAGAGAGGGGTCCATACGCTTTATTCCAAAAAACTGAGTTTTGTTTTTATTATAAAATATCTACTTATAGGTACTTCTGGTTTTCTGTTTCTGGGGATTAAATTAAAAAGAAGGTACTTTGCTCTAAAAAAAGGTGTTAAAATTAATGACCTTGTTTTTGGATACACTTCTCTAGTCATTGTGTTATTAATTGGCAGCATCTTCGATATACACCTGGATTGTTACGGAATCTATCAGCAGACTTCATAATTCTGTTCCATATTCACCATTTATATTCATTTTTCATAAACTACCAAAATAAAAAATCTAGGTGATTAAGGTCTGGACTACAACCCGTCCAATGTTCGTCTTTACAAAAATTCCCTTGCTCTTGGTTACAGTTTAACTTATTTGTCTGGTGCTTATTCTCAGATTATTTTCTACTACTTGCAAAGCAGCTTTTTCGTTTGCAAGGGTACAATGAGTTCTGGTAATCCCACTATTGTTACTTTTTTTAAACGACCAAATTCTCTCAAACGCCTATGCATGCCAATAAATGTTCTAACATTGGGAACATGTCTCAATGGATATCTCTTCTCGTGTATTCTTCAACAGTGAAGAAAACCACTTTCAAAAGCTATTTAAAAAAACGACAAATAACAACATCAAACAAAAACGTAATCAGGGACACGATAAATTATTACAATATTAATATGACATGTGCAATAATTTCATATCCAACTAAAGGTGAGCGTTTTTCAATGCGTTAAAAATATAAAATAAAAAATTTTTGAAAAAGAATTTTAAGAACATGTACCTTGAAAACAAAAGGCTTACTGACATTAGTGTATGAGATCTTTCTTTGTATAATTAAAAAAGGTCCAGAAAATCTACATAAAAATCACCTCATTATACCGTGTAATTATAACATTGTATTAACTCTCAACTGTTGTTACTTTTCTGGATACTTGACTACTTACAGCATTTTGTATCATCATGGCACGTTGTTGCCTCATCATTCTTACTATCTCTAACGGATTGATTGGCTGATCCGCTTCCATTAGACATAAGGCGGTCTCCATCAATACGAGAACGCCAGTACGGCCAATACCGGCGCTACAGTGAACTATCACCGGAGCAGTGTTCGAACCACGTGCTTCTCTTACGTTGTTCGTGAAATCGAGGAACTGCGTTGGGGAATCGGGAACATCGTGGTCCGGCCACGCTATGTACTGCATATGTTTAATTTCACGCTCCACATTTTCCTATAAGATAAACAAGTAAGTAAATTTGGTACTATTTAAAAAAAAATACATCAGAGATCTTTACAGATGTCCAATATGTACTTCTCACAGAAAAAATCAGGAGACTCACAGTTGAGAATTTTAAAGATGTTTGGATGTAAGTGAAAGAGGATATATTTATCTTTCAAAAGAATGAACTGAATAAGTCGAGGTCGAGACCACAAGGTGCTTCTTCGATTCATCTTCTAAATACATCCTTCATTTACATCCAACAATTTTTTCCAGGAATATTTTGTCAGTAGAAACATTTTTGAGGGGATTCACTTAATGGAGAAGCTGCCGCTGTCGGCCAATAAGAAACACTATGACTTTCAAAATTAATATCCACCACGACACCTTATGTGTCAACTTTTCCAGGCGCTATACAACCATTTTGCAAATGACACGATTAAGTTAACTAAACAAATTAAGGAAAAAAAATCCATTGAATAGAACCGGAGATGTTAAAGCTTAAAGTTTAAAGAAAATATTCGCTTTTCAACCGAAAAACAGTAATGACCACGTTTTATGGAAAATTCTGACAACACTCCTAACATTTATTTTCAAATATCATTAGATTTAAACGTTGGGTCAACTTACATTATCAGTTAAAATGAAACTTCTAAAAACGAAGCTGCCAGTCTCATCTTCTTCATCCTCCTTGACACATTTAACGCTAAAATTCGTAAAAGTCAAAGTTTCATCGACGGAAGGCCAATATTTATGACATTTAGGTCGCCCTCTTTCCATTAACGTAGTCAACATGACGATCAAGTTGCTTTCCTGTTCTAGTACCATCTGCCAAAAATCTTCCGTCGTATTTTGTAGTGGACCCTGAGTAGCGATATAATTATTTACTAGTTCTGTGGCGGCTATTCGCATATTGACGTGATTAGCATTGATGTAATCTCCGCTAGGACAGCCTTTTAAAATGACCCTGGTTTTGTCATCTAAAATGGAACATGTTCTTTGATTAGCCCTTGTATATTATTATAAACAAGCAACACTTACAAGGTGATATGTCTCTATATCTGTTCTTATTTAAATTGTGTGGCAATTCCGCATCATCACATGTTAAATCCGGGTGTTTACGATACTGAATGTGATAGTTATTGAGCAATATTCCGGTACGCAAGCTCTCTTCAAGATCTAACAAACTTTGTTCAAGGGGGGAAATAATTGAGCGAGGTCTTTGTCTATCATCCCTGTACACTTCTTCATATTCATCACCGCTACTTGGAGCACTAGGTTTAACAACTAATTCTAGTCTGCCTGTAAGAAAAAAAACAGATCAAGCGTTATCACTGCGGCTATCTGGAACTGTTTTCATAACAAAACCTTTTGTTTAATTGTAAACAAAAGGCTTTGTCGTGACACATTTATTATTTTTTTATTTATTAAGCAAAAAAAGTGTATCATCTATTATACTCCTGGTTTCCGGGCTGGAACCGCGTCGTCGTTGTACAATAACTAGACTATTCATTCCGGAGGCGTTTATATTGGGCTTGTTTTGTTAGAATGTTTGAAGGCTATAGATTCACGAATTTTTCTAGTATAATAGTAGCATTTGTGAATTTTAGGGAGACTGGATAACTGTCTTGCAGTAAGGAAAGAACTTTTTTCTGACTCGGGAAAGTTTCATAGGTTTGGGACGTGCGAGGATTTTGGACATTTCAAAGAGAATGGGATCAGCGGTTTCAGATAGAAGAGCGGCAAGCGCAGACTATGCTAGTAATGGCGCTTTTAGGTAGGGTTAAGTTTAGGCGTAGGAACAAAGTTAAAGTCGTTGGAGAATGCAGAAATTTCATCAGAAAATAAAAAGGATAAAGAACACGTAAGTTTTACCAGTCTTTGTCGTAGCAAGTTCTGTGAGAACGAACGTTGTTAGAAGCTACGACAACGACGTGGTTCCAACCCGGAAACCATAGAGTATAGTGTTATTGACGACTGCGTAACAGATTACATCATCTATTATTTCTATAAAATAACGACTAGACTTACCAGTTTCAGTATTTCGTGCATCGTGTATTAGTTGAACGACATAACTGTAAAGGGCATTGGATACATCCTGACCATTAATTTGCAACAGTTGATCGCCTTTATTCAGTCTTGGACTACTCTTATCTGCCGGTGTATTGCATACAACTTGAGATACAACCACTTTTCGATCACCTACATGGAAAAACCCATAAGATCAAACTCAAATACGAGGTTTTTCAAACAATTTATTTTTACCGCAAACTTTAAATCCATACTTTCCATCTTGGTCTGGATGTAGGATGATGGTCACCTGTTCGTCTTCTTCAGCAACTTGCGACGTAGGCGAATGACGGGCACTGTAGGGCGGCGTGTCGTACAAACCTTCGTTTCCTGTACCTCCGTTTGAGGTTGGAGATTGGGGTTCTTCATCGACGTAACTGAGTACTCTACCGGGCGAAAATGCTGGAGGTTCGATGGTTTTATCTATGAAGCCACCATCTCTGCGACAAGATGAAAAACTACAAAATATGGAGAATTCTTTTAAAAATGTACTGGCAGGAAGAATGTAATGTTTCTGTCTAACCTAAATGTGAATGATATGTTAGATAATAAATGAACCTTGTATACTAGTTTTCGTGTTATTAATTTGAGCACGTTTTATGTATCAAATATATAATCCGTATTATTTATAGAAAATTTCTTTAAAAACGTACTAAACAAGAGATTATCTGTTTTGTTCTAATTAGAGAAATCTTATTGGTTATTTTTATGTAGAATATCGTGTTGTGTGTTATCAAGTTACACTAGAACCACATGTTACTTTTTATTTCAATATTATATTGTTTTTGTTTAGAATGTTATCTTCAATTTATTTATGTTACGCTTTTTGATAAAGTAAATTGAATTAGTACATTGATACATATCGGCTGATAATTATTTGTATTTCTGTCGATAGTCACTGCATGCGCTATTATCACATTCTATAAATCCATTACTGCTTTTAGAAACCTTTTCTTCTAACAGATAATAATGTGACGGATAATCATCAATCAATATCGCCAAAGTATTATTTTTTCTATCGGATGTAACGGGTGTTCCGGATCGAATAAGGGTAACTTCCTGATCGTTGGTCAGCATCTTGCAGTTTTATGTTCTGATTTAAAACCTGTTTGAAAGGGTTCAAAATGTTGAACACGTCAGAAGTTATTTCAAAAAAACGAATAGCTGTCATTTTCTTGTATTTTAATCAAGTAGGCTTACATGGATCGAGAGACAAAAACAAACAAAATACAAACAGAAAAAAAAACAAAACTTAATCCTAAGAATCATATGAAATGTTCAAAATACTGGCTATTGTTACCTAAACATAGTTGATACCGTTTGCCAACACTTCGGAATACTTTACACAATGTATTTCGATTAATACTAGCGCACGCTTCTAGCGCTGCTTCGCGCAGTTCCTCAGCTTCTATCTCCTCAAGTGAACTTCTATCTTCTCAAAATTCGCGACGCCTTCGATTTAGATACATCGACCTAGTTTTAACGGACATTCTCAAAGTTGCATATCGCTGTATATTCTTGTCTAATCTTTTAAACGTTTTGAAATGTTATTGTCTTCTTTCCGAAAAAATTAGTTAAATGAGTTTGGGCAACAAGTCAGGAATTGTTATAACATGTGCTAAATGTGCAAAACATATCGTAGCTTTCACTAATTGGAAAATTTGTCATAATTTTCAAAGTTTGTATTACGATAACACTTTAGTTTAAGTACCTGTTTTTTAATAGATTGTGATAAACTTATCTACTTATTGGACATTAAAAAAATTAGTGTCATTATGTTTTTTGTGGTTCAAGTGTTTAATGATTGAAGACGATGAATGTCGCTCTGCACTAACTCTAACTCTAACCTTACTTCCATCAGGCAACACTTGCGACTGTATTACTGACAAAGATAAATTAGTAGGGAGCCAACTTAGAGCTCCAACAGAGGTAAATATAATAACATAAGATGAATTCGATGATGCAGATGATATTCCTCTTTCGGAGTTGTTGAAAAATGTAAACAAAAATCAAAAGAAAGTGACCAGTGGACTGTAGAGGATTTTGAAGCAAAGCATGATTTCTCGAAAAATTCAAAACCGTGGGTTGATATTACTGTCAGTACATGGCTCGTAGGATAAATTTGAATTAACACTTAACGATGTATTCTTTCAATATATAAAATATATATATAATATATATTATATTTTATATATTATATATTATATAATATCTAAAAGAATTCGCGGTATCTTTGATTTCTATTAACGGATTTTTAAGAACTTCGTTTTAAAGGGAAATATTAAGAAACGTTATTCAATTATTAATAAAGAGTCCGCTTAAGAAGATAAACTTTAATATGTAATCATCCATTTCTTTCTATGTCCGACAATCTATCAGCTAACAGGGGATGTCCATGTAAAAAAGTAACAGAAAGAGTCATATTGGGTAAAACCTCAAATTCCTGTAATATGATTACTAATATTCTAAAGATAATGTTAATAATTCGATTCGTTTCCCTTTAAAAGGGAAATAACAAAAAAGAAGGAATCATGTTTAATGTCATTTTTATCAGCTAAATAGCATAATACGTGGAATGCATACATTCTGCTTATTAAATTATCTTGGTGACTAATTCTTTTCACTGTTTTCTTTCTCTAAAAACATTGTAAATTGTGTGGGGCGTAAGAATATTGCGTTATTTATTTATTTTAATACTAACGAGTACCAATATAAGAAAATAAATAAAATAAATCCGCCCTACCTTAAGAAGCATTAAACCAAATTCCATTTGCGATAACACCTTAGAAATTACAAATATGAACATTTTTTATCGACTAAAATTAATTGTTGCACGCGATAAGAAATATACGTATACAACATTGTAAAGATTGTTACTCAATTGCGACAATATATGTGGTATATGCTAGCAACAAAATAATTTAATATACACTTACAGTCTTCTCAGAGTCCGATTACGTACGAAGTAACTAATCAAACAGAAGGTTTGCTTCGATTGTGGTGGAAAATAATTGAAAGCATATTTCACATTCATGTTTTTTTTATAATGTTTCACTGTGCACCATAAACGTAACTACAGAATATTCACGTTGTATGTTGCAGTTATCGCAAACCAAGTTTAAGTGTAGATAGTATAGTCACTTTTCACACATTGTATATTTATCTCGCGATAAAGAGCTCAACCATTATCAACGCGGTAAACACGTTGAGTAAAGAGTAATGTAATCCAAAACGGAATAAAAAAAGGAGCGTATGGACTTGGACGAAATATTACGGGATTTGCGGTTGAAGTGGGAAACTCGTTTGCGTAACAGTAACATTATTGTGATTCATTAAAAAATTTCCTGTGTGATAGGAAAGAGGAAACTTATATCAATGGATAACAATATGGAAGTGGGAAATTTTACACCTGTTAATATACAGAGCTTTCCAAGATAATTAGGTAGGGTTAATATTCATTGTAAAAGCTTTTTATATACTATAGTTCTGCAGAACTAGTGGCCCTTGGCTTCGAGATCATTCATTCGTTCAATCATTCATACAGTTTGGGTTGGCCACCAATAGTCCAGATCAAAGGCTTCGAGATCTTTCACTCTTCCCATTTTGTTCTTTCTCCCTTTGGGACGACACCTCTGCTCTAGCGTCTTGTTGAAGATGATCTCCGGCCCAAGAATAGAAAGTGTAAGAATAGGTATAGGTATTAATGGGCCTAACTACTACTTAAAAATACCTGCAGGAATCCCCACCAACACATTTAAAGCAGATTTCTGCCCTGAACCTGTGCGACCTGAAGAAGCTTGAGACAAGGATACGAGGCGCAACTATTAATATATTCAGTGAGAGTCTGGGAGTTCTAAAGGCTGATTTGATACACAAATGCGAGCACAAGCAACTTTGCCAGGCAATTTTTTCGTGTTAATGAATAATCCCGTTTTTGGAACAGGTATTGTACACCAACGAGGCTTCTTTCTATAATCACATGTGTGCCGAAGGAAACCGGCACAGAATATTGAATGCCCGTCTCCAACACCAATGCTCTATTAAATTGCATGGGTCGGACCTGGTTCTTCAGTCGCCTATTTAAACTAGCGCTATCTATGGCCACTTGGACCGAGAGTTAGCTATAACTGGTACAGCCGACCGTAAATGATTAAATGAGTTACATATCCACGTCACAGGCAATCCCGCAGTTATACCACTAAGCCAAAAAGGGGTATCCTAGAATTAGGCTATATAAATATTAATGTAGAGTGACGAGATTTGCAAACATTTTGCACTTTCAGTGACGTAAACATCGAAGACTTCTTTAACAGAATACTTATGGTAAATAAAACTATAATATACAAGCTCACTTTTACTATTTATTGTTTATTTCGTTTTATTATCAGCTGTAAATATACCTAATAAACCAATTAAGGTGTTCCTTGTTTTAAAGTTTCAAATTAAAATACTGAAACATTAATATCTATTACACATAAAATTTTCGTTGAAAGGGAGTGCTATCTTGTTAAATTAGCAGTTTTCCTGATAAAAATATTTTAAAACCGCGTTTCTTCACAAAATCTCACGTCTCACGATGTTAAACATATTTTACAGATTAGGTCGGATATTCTGGAAAATAAAATTAATGGGTACAAGTTTATAAAGCATGAAAGTTAGCTACAAACTTGTTTTTTAGTATCGAATATTTAGAGATTTTCTAAGCTTTATTTGTCATGTTGCATATGAAAGCAATTCAAAATTGTTCATTACTAGATAGTGTCAAATCTGTGATCGTCTTTTCTCTTAATTGAACGAATAAATCTTCTATAGCTGCATTAAATCTTTGATAGTAAATAACCCAATTCTTCGATATGACATCATACAGTTTCTTTCAAACCTATCCAACTGATTAAAAGAAACACACTTTATAACCATTATTGAAAATTAAGTTTTGTACTTGTATACCAACGTTAGATAATTTTAGACAGTAACCTAACTGTAAAGATACAGGTGTCCTTGCGCACAGAGATGTTTCAAAACGGCTTTGTTCTTGTTACCAGATCTGACTGGAGATGTGGTTTTAAATTACATTGAGATCTATCTGGTAGGTTCGAAACTGTCCAAAGTTGCATTTTTAATTGTATTTTCTGAATCTTCGTTAAATTCAGAGACAAAAAAATAATAAGGTACTAATTTAAAATGAATTTCAGATTCAGAGAAAACCCTCATTTCTCCAAAAGATAGACAGATGTGATTTTTGATATCTGAATTAGGTATAAAAGAACGTAGTATAGATGCGTTTTTGTGGTTCAAAAATTGCTAACGAAATGCGCGTAATATTGTCTTAAGTTGGCATGTTAAGTATGTATGTAAGTATAAATGTAAGTCACAGTTTTAGAGACTTTCTATTGGATTGGGCAAAATTAAATTACATTTTACGTTTCGACTAATATATCTGTTTTCTTCAGAAATGTTTTCCTTTCTTCTTGAATAATAGTAATAAGAGGTAATTTCTAAGACAAATTAAAGAAATTGTTGAAAATGTCCTCCTTGTTGCTCTATACGCAAACGTGCACGTCTTTTCATGTTTGCAACATCTATGAGGAACATTTGAAATGCTAACATATTTTGTTTTTAAATTTGTAGTATTACCTTTTACGTCACGAGTTGTAAAACATGTGAAATCTTATTTTTTTGAAGAACTTTAGTGACATCTTGCCTAAATTCTATTATTATTATGTTAATTAATGCAGAAATTACATTCTTTTTATACGAAAGAAGTTAAGCGGAATACAAATTATGATAGTGGTCACAAATCGTGGGCAACAATCTATAATTTAACTTTTCTTTCAGGATTACCTTTTTATTTAATAAACTTGCTATACTACGTTTCGGAATGGCTTCTGTAAATGGCAACTTAAAAAGAAACATAAAAAAATAAAAAAAATAACTCTGAATCCCTTAATTTTAGAGTTTTCGAATTTAACGAGAATTCCAAAAATGTTTGGATATAATTTTAATCAATATCACCACTTGGACTTCAACAAAAAAAAAAGGTTTGGAGAAATCTCAATTCACAAAGATACAATCTTCAGAATTCGCGGAAACTTAGCACCTTGTATACTGGACGCTAATTCATTTTTAAGGATTGTTTTCGTTAGTAATTCAAATATTCAACATATTATGCATAGCGTTCTCACAAAGAAGCGGTTGTAACTGAAATAAAAGTTAGAAAGACTTCACCATGCCATTCCATTTTGCTTCTTCAATTTAAATGCATTGTAGAGGAAATTATCGTATAGAAAAATACGATAAAAGGCTTAAGCTCAAATGAACAAATGATGTTGTATGTAACTATTAGGCAAGTAAATGAAAACAAAACGTACCAAAATTTCGAAAAGCATGATCCCATTATCACGATATGCGAAAATTCAACATACACTGACATTCTGATGGTGGATAGGTGACAACTAGCAATAAAAACTGCTCTACATATCTGCATATGATGGAGAACATATGTACACCACTTAACGAATCAACAATTGTAATGTATTGTGGCGACAAAACTAATTTTTCTACTTCCTTTCGAATAAGCTAACCTATAGCTGTATCGCGCACCGCATATTTAATAATGGTTTTTTTATCTTTATAACTTTATCAGATAAGCGCCTAGACTACGATAGTTTATTATTACTCATGGAGAGATTTGGCCGAATACCGCTTTTAAACTGCATAAAACTGATTCATGTGTTTAAAGGAGCAATATTTCGCAGTACCCTCAAATGTAGATTGAGGTGTTTCCCCATTTGCAAATGGGTGTACCTGTACTAAATATTGTTTTTAGATAAGTGAATGAGACTGCATTCGTAAGATTGTATATCGTAAAAATATTTTAATGACGTATGCCATTCTTGATAAATATACGGGGTCTCATGAGAAACTGCATTGATAATACGTTGTGAAAACTTGGTAAAATACTAAAGCCTACATGCACTATTGAACTAGAGTATTTCAATATTTAAGTAGCTGTCAACGTTGTTATTTCAAATAGAACATCCTGTATATTACATTTTTCAAAACTAGTTCAATTTTAAGGTTTGTTTGATGATACAACTAATCAAATTTGAAATATTTGCATTTTTTTGAAAATTTTAGATAGGTGCACGAGTACATGTGAACTTTTGTAACTGGAAAGACTTGGAAAATTGAAATTTTGCAAAACTGTTGTCTTTATAGCGCAAGAAACCGAATGAATTTTTTTGAATTGCGATTCAATTTTCAAATGGATTCATTTTTTAATACAAACAAACATATATATATATACAGGGTTTTCCAAGGAACCACTATTTTCTTAGAGACCCTGTATGATACAAACAGAACATTTAATGTGTATTGAAAATAAATGAACGACGTTATAATCGAATGTAGAATTTTATGCTGAACTCAAAAATGTTATAATATATAAAGATTTTAAGATAATAAATTTTATGTCGACTTCCAGTTAACCGGAAATGTAAGAAACGCCAAATTTTGAAAGCAGAAGAGTTTCGTTAAGCCCGAAAACTTCTAGCTAGCCACTTCCGTAGAAAAACCTATATGGCAGCACTATTGTATTAAGTACATGAAAAAGACAACGATCCAAGATATTCTTAAGCCATCATTATGCCCGCTACTGAATATTATTCCACGCTATGTCAGATATGTATTAACAACCTGTACATGGTGTATTACATTATTTTTGTTTTAATAAATTAAACATTCTCGGATTTATATTTACATATCTAGGATATGCGGTTTTTCAAAGTAAGCTTTCATTTAATTAATAAATAAACGGATTATACAAATATTTACATATACTGGCGCACGAAAAAATCTAAACACATGCCATGATTACATTACATCAAATTATAAAAACCTACTATGCAATAGATTTAATCAAATAAAAAAGTAAACATTTCATTTAAACGCCGTCATAGATAACATTTGTGTAAGACAGATTTCCGGTTATCAATTTTTATCGGGAGCTTAGTAAATATAAAATTACTTTAGAACATACTCATCCGAAATGTGTGAATCATCTTCCCATGCTTTCCTTGGTTCTTTCGCCCCCGAAGAAGTGATTTTATTGTCGTATAATCTAGGTGGTCTCCCAGGGGCGGGCAAAATTTTCCCTTTGTCTTCTAATACAGGGGGTGGGGTTTGTTTAACCTGATAAGTAATAAATTGAAATAAATACGATCTTGATAATTATATTTCTTGCGCTTACAAGAATTTTACTAGGTGATCTAACAAACTTCCTTTCCAATCGACCTCTCTGTTTCATATCCTCAACGGTTTGAAATTCTGTCCTACCGGAGTATGTAAATTTAGAGCCTAGGGAAAGTGTAAATCTTCTAGGTAGTTTCGGAGAATGTAACCTAAAGAATGTATGGTGTTCTACACAAGCTTTCCACAGCATCTTTGATGAGCGATAGGTTTCCATATTGAAACCAAGGAGAGTGTCGTAATTCTCAGACTGAAAGAATATTATTGCGATAATAGATGCTATTTAAATATATGCAGTACTGGTTATTTTTATTATAACAATTAGAAATGCACAGATAGCTATGTAACTTATAAATATAAAGTTATAAAACAAAGCATGGCATCAGTTCAATATTTGCCTCTTCTAGTTATGGGGCGAATTCCTTGTTTCCTATATACTTCATATTGAATTTATATGGTCATAAAGGTAGTTCATTCCAGGTAGGAAACGTAAGGGAACGGATGGGACTGCGTGACTAGAAATCACACCATAAAACGGCCATTGCGATGGAAACACAGCCTTTTACTCCTCGTGTCCTCATGATTTGCACTGCAAGCTCTCAAGCAGAGAAAGACTTTCTCAGGAAGCTGAGAGAACTTGACAGGGAAGTCTGATGGGGCTCTAGCCGTAATCCTTACGGACCATGCTCGATCAAGGAAATTCCTACGCAGAATGAGGCTAGCAGAAGAGGACGACTATGTTTGGCTGTAGAATGAGGTTTTCTCTATTTGGCGGTGTTTTTGTAACGCCTCAGAGATGGGGAAAGAATTCACCAAGTTAACCCATCCGCTTCCACTATTGTAATTGTATTTAGATCTGAATAGGTCCTATCTAACTCATCTCCTATCATCTCAATAGTGAAAATCCCTTTAGGTGGTCAGCCAACTTACTGCCAGGGTATACTGTCTCATCTTAAGCTTAGACACACCAGCATGGCAAGTTTCAAGTTAATGTCATCCCCAATAGGAGTTTCTTTAGCCGGCAGTGACCAATCAGAACCCCTGTAACTACGCACAGATCCCTTCTAGACAGTCCTGGGTATCTTAATGTCCATTTGTATGAACAAATTAAAGTGGTTAACAGTTGGAAAGGAATTAGTTTCAACCCATATGTTCAAAAGCTTTTCACGAATGACACTTCTGATACTTTTATAAAGCTCAAACACGGTTGGGTGGATTCTGATCTGCATTGTCGAATTTTAACGAAATATCTGCAGGTAAAGGCGTGTGAAATTCAATTAATACAACGAATTAAATAAACGAACCGCTGGAAAAAAACTGTATTTGTGAACTGGATTTTAGAGAATAGATAAGCTAATGTTGATTTTTACAAAAAACCACATCCTGAGTAATGAAGTGACACATGCTGATGTAGAAAAACCCATGCAACCACAAAAATGCAATGTCTGGTGTGCACCATAGCCTGAGACTTTTTTGAGAACCAAAATGGAAACTATGTTACTATCAATGCTGCAAGCTATCTTCTTTTTTTTGATTTTGACCAACGATTTGAACGTGAATGACATGTGATGAAACTTTGATTTTATATCAAACCAAATTTCCTGGTCGTATTATCTCTCAAAGGGGTGACATCGATCGATCACAGAACCTTGCGATTTGACTTTATTGAAACTATTTGATGGAAACGGTTTATGTCAACAAACTTGCTACGAATCCAGAGTTAAAAAGGAACATTGGACGTACCCTTGCTGAAAATACAGCAACATGTATGTGAAGGCACTACGAAAAACTTCGCTAAAAAGGTTATAATAAGTCGAAGGGCGTTTGGCCGACAATGTATTTCATACGTAATTGCTAAATATGTACTTTAAACTCACTGCCTGTTAATTAACTGGTTCATTATTAGTCAGCGTTTGCTACTTGTTGGTTTTGTGATACGATTGCGAAAAGACAAACTGTCCTCATCGCTAATGTATTCGTGTATTCGGTAACCAGCATCACACACACACAGACAAATAAGTTAAGAAGCGGCAATTGAACCAAGTAACGCAAGTTTATGAAATGTTAGTTGAAATATTAAAAGCAGTAAAGTTGCTACAAATTTAGTCATATGCTTAGCAACAACCTGTATATCGCAAAAAATATTTCTCATGTAGCACTAGATTAGATGGATTTTATCATTTGAGTCAGAAAATAGATATAGAGATTGTGAATAATCGCCTACAATATTGAACGTCATACTGACTTAATGTATTAATCTTAAATTGATTATAGTAGTATTAAGCTAGATAACAATTGAACTTACCAGCTCTCTTCTTAGTTGTATAAAAAATTGTTTTCGTTTAAATGATATCTTCATAATTTTGGACCAAGAAAATATATTAATCTTAATGTCATTTTGGAACACAACCAACCCAACGGAAGTAACACCTAACTGAATATCCTTACCAGCATTATCCTAAAACGCATCACATAAACTCATCAAACTAGCAGCAACTCTCAACATTTACCTACCTTTGCTTTATGGAGCTCAACCCCATACATTTCCAAACGCTTAGCATGATCTAGGAAATTAAATTCGGCATCAGCTGGCAATTGACCTCTAAAAAAAGAACACGTATTAGTCTAATTGTGATTGAATATGTACTATACAGAATAAATATATTGGGCAAATTAAAAAAAATAAGCTATAAACGATTGTCGTTGATGTTTTTTTTTGTGAAAGATTTATTAATTTACGCCAAAATACTAAATTAACTAGATAGCTACCAAAATCAGCCAAAAAAAAACATTAAATTTGTCGAGTTTAACAAATTCTCTGAAGATGAAAAAAATATGTCAAATCACTTCTTTTCTTCAGAGTGCATTTATAAAGAAATCCGACTAACTTGTGTAATTTATGTATCTCCGCTATTTTCCTTTCCATATCTTCCGTCTGTCCAGGCATAAGTTGCAGGTGTGAAAGATAATTGGGACCATGTTCGTCAGGTTGGTAGTCACCAAGTTCCGCTGTTTAAATAAAAGAAAATTAATAACTTCTTTAAGACTAATTAGGTAATCTTGCAGATTACAGCTCCCATTCCGTTTGGCACACTAGCTCTTGTGCATAGTTACACAACATTGGCAAATTATATCAGTATTAAAAGAAATATACAGTGAGGATACATTTGATTGCTAAAATTTAATCAAGTATCCAATAACTTTGTTAAGTGTCTTTTCTGTGATCTGTATCAGCCGACGATATTGATCATTTAATTAGCTTTTCTGACTTGGTATTATTAGATCATTGTTCCTTCCTATTTTTAATAGAGACAAGTAAAGTACTAGCTTTGTAACAATTCAGCGTGAAACACCCTTCCGGTGTTTTGTTTTTATTTTCTTTAGACTTACAACTTGCGATCGATCGATTATTGTAAGTATTCCATATCAGCGCAGATCAATGCTGACGAGTTTGGGTTATTTTGGAAAAAGAATGCCACGAAGAACTTATTTGGGTAAAACCAAACAAAACAGACTAAAAATTGCAAAGGAGCAAAAGATCATGAGAAGCAACAATAGTCAAATAAATAAATAAATGAATTGTTGGTATAGTGGATAACCAGAGATTATTATCTACTAATTCCTATTGTCGAACGTTGTACGACTTCCCATATATCTCTCCCTATAAGAAAGCAAACTTTGTAATAGTACCTATGTATTTTAGCTGTTACAGATTTGCAGAACAATCTAACGCAGTATAAGCTCTTTTATATTCAACTTCCATTACATGATTCTCAAAATAAGCTAACCAATGAAAATTTTACAATGTTACTTTGTGTTTTTGTATATAAATGGGAACTGTAAGGTATAAAATCATTTAGAGAATTTATTACTTACATTGAACAGTATAGCTGGCCAATAAAATAGCTTTACTTGGTGGCAAATGTAAACGACCTTCTAAAATATCACGACGGACTTGAAGGTAAAATTGATACCTTGTATATTCCTCTTGTAATTTACTAGGATCGGAAACGTAAAACTTTACTCTAAAATAAAACCGAGGCGGAAGATTTCCTAGCTGCTTCTTTATCAATTTGGACGGATCGAGCCATCTCTATAAAATTATGCAGGGAGTTAGATCTAAATTGCTAACATAATTCATCACATACCATATACTCAGGCTTGCTATTAGCAGGTGGACAACCATTTTCAGAATACTGTAAACCAAAATAATCTTTTTCAACTAATTCTAAATGTTGATATACTAATTCAAGCAAGTGGGAACCTTTCGATCTCTTATCTACATTAAACGTATGCTCCGTTTCGTCAAGGAAATATACAGTTAAGCTTAGACCTTTTAATCTGCGCTCTCTTGCAGCCGCCAGTTCTAAAGCCTGCACGTGATATGTTCCACTTGAACCACTAAACGCTCTCCTAGATACACTTTCGATCATCTCATTACATCAGCGTAAGTGAAACACTAAAATAATTATGGTCTTCAGATATCATAACTGACACCATGTTTCTTGGAATTCATTTTCAGTGTGTTAAGATGAAATATAATATTACCTACAAGATTTAATAAGAAGGTTCGATGTTTCAAACGCTGATTTACATTATGTATTAATTTTTTTTGCTAATGACTCATTTAAGAGCGCACCAGTTGATTCCAGGATTATCATCACTAAATGTGGATTATTTCGATGGCTTGCTTTTACGAAAACATCACTTTATACGATTTGCTTGAATTATTGTTCATATACAGATAATCTTTGTTTAATATAAATCGTATTTTCTAAAAGCATCAAACAGCTCCACCATCTTTACATTTGTTCAGAATTTTTTATTCCCTTAATCAGTTTGCATTTTGATTGGTGACAGTTGGTAGTGAAAGCGTGTGAAAAGGCGCCAATACTAAACAATCAGCGTGTTTTTTTTTTTTTTTTTAATACGCTCTAAATTCCAACAAATTTTTCTCGATCAGGTTGGAGTATGATCGAATATTTTGTCGGCAATGAATTTGAATGAAAAAACAATATATTGCAACATTGCAAATTAAGAAATTAGTGGCACTTCGTATACACCACGGTTCTTTAGGAATTAGGACCAAGAAATATTGGTTGAATGACAAAAAATTTGAGCGTATTATTGTATCCCTATAAATAAAATATGACCATAAGACTAATTAACTTAACGATAATTATTACTTTAATCCCATTGTTTATTCCATATGCATATGGGCGTAACCAGAATTTGGTCAAAGGGGAGCCAATTAGAGTTGATATAAGAAACGAAAGTGAAATTATTACCGGTCTACGCCCATGCATATATAAAGCATGTTAAAAAAAAGAGATATGGGGAATAAATCGAAGATCGAAGAGTGAAACATTGGAAATCAATATATCCCTAAGTGAATTCCTTAAAATCCCAATTAAAATAAATTCCAGGATAATACAATTACTTTATTAGTTTATTTTCAATTTGTGGGTGTTTGGAAACTCCCTCTCAATTTTCTAATAAAAAATGTATTGGATCATTTTTAAATAGGCGTGTCAACAACATTGTAGATTTCCGCCGTCATTGTTTTCTTTTAAAGAATTTAGGTTTCCGGGTTGTAATTGCATGAAAATGCCGACGTTTCCCTCTCAATTGCATGGAGCTTCTTCCGGGCTGCTTAAAGCTTCGTACAGCAGCGACGCAACATGCAGCAGCCCAGAAGAAGCTCCATACAATTGAGAGCGAAACGTCGCCATTCTCATGCAATTACAGCCCGGAAACCCAAATTCTTTAAAAGAAAACATACTGCTTATTGTAGAAAACACCTTAAGGATATTTAATAGTTCCTATTGGTGAATATGTAGAAAAGTAGGCGTATATTTGTATACCACATAAATAAAAAAACGATTGCACTTTAAAATCTTTTCAAAAGATCTTGATGGACGTTCCAACATTTTTATAACGACAAATTTGTTTTTATATCTTCGTATTAAAAAAAGCCTGTTATAAACCTACACCTAGGATCTATGCAAGTAACCACGTTAGTATATTCCTTTACGTTAACTTCAGGAAATTGCTTGAAAAATAAATTTCTTTTAAATTAAAATAGAATACGGGGATAAGGTTTCATGAAGGATTACGTTTATTGGCTAATTTTAAAGGAAAAGGCGTGGTGTGTATGTTAGCTTCAAGTGGGCGTGTAATTAACGTTTTTTTATAACTTCTTTTTGGGTTATAAAAATTAACAGATTAATATAGAGTTAATAGAAAATTCATGCCGCTTAATGAATGTATTAGAATTATTTATGTTACTTAAATTTATATTTTAATGTTTTACGCGCCCGTGTTAGGTTAGGGTTGATAATTCGAAAAATTAATGTTAATAAAGATTATTTAAAGTAATATAAAAAATACGTGAAAAACATGTAAATCTAACTTGAATTAGGTTTTATTTTGCATTTTAATTGTGTGGCGTGCTGTCGGATTTGAATCGTTCTGACACTTGTTCGAATGCATTATCCACTGAATCGGGCCTGAAAAAAAAATGTTCGAACAACTTGGTAAATCCCCAAGCAGAATATTTTTTAATTCGCGGACAATTTGAGTTGGCAGGATACGTTTATTAGCGGAATTACCAACTTACCCATAAAATTTAAAAATTTAACAATTTCAAAACGCAATAAGTAGTACTTTGGCTGACTTAATTAATCAAAGGTTTGAGCAGTAAAAAAATGCGTTTGTAATGTTAATTATAAGCAAATTTTAATTTTTCATATTATTTTAGTAATTCATATAGAAGTAAATTTTTTATTTCTGGTAATAAATTTCGGTTAAATATTCAATATTGCAAAATGGAGTTCTATTTTTTTTTCGGCAATATAGGTGAAAGTACTAATTCTCAGAGCATCTTTTAAAATTATTATAGTTATTTAAATTCGCGCCCTGTTTAAAAAAAATGGCCTACATTTTTCTTCCGCCATCTCGGAGAATTCAATAGAACTTTATTTATTGACCTCCCTTATATCATGTAATTTAAGATTACAAGAATTTAAAGTATTAATTGAATTATTTTATTTAAATCTTTGCAATCAACTCTATAAATATGATTTACTTCAAAGCATCAGCTGGTGCAATGTAGAGCAATTAATGAGCATTGAACTTCAATAGTTTGTATATAATCGCTATTGTGGCGTTGTCAAATAGATGTCATTATTTAACAACAATGTTCGAAATAGAAGCCAAGAACCCTACTTTATTGTTGGAAATCAATATTGTTATTTTTATCTCTTTTGAAATATAACTTTTAAGTACGCATGTCTAGTATATGACCGCTGCCGTGGCTTGTTCTGTCACTTTCTGTTTGTACTCGTGTTTTTCTGTGATATTTTGCTATAAAATACCAGATCTGCAGGGTATATTAAAAAAATAACCGTGATTAGTTTCGTCATGTCTACGTCTGGGGATTTCGGCAATCCGCTGCGAAAGTTTAAGTTAGTTTTCCTAGGAGAACAAAGTGTTGGAAAAACTTCTTTAATTACAAGATTTATGTATGACAGCTTTGATAATACCTATCAGGCGACTATAGGCATAGACTTCTTATCGAAAACAATGTATCTCGAAGATAGGACTGTTCGATTACAATTATGGGATACAGCCGGACAAGAGCGATTCAGGTCGCTAATACCTTCTTATATTCGTGACTCTACTGTTGCAGTTGTAGTTTACGATATAACAAATGCTAACTCCTTTCATCAAACATCTAAATGGATAGACGACGTACGTACAGAAAGGGGCACTGATGTAATTATCATGCTTGTTGGCAATAAAACCGACCTTTCTGATAAAAGACAAGTTAGCACGGAAGAGGGTGAGAGGAAAGCGAAAGAACTGAATGTGATGTTTATAGAAACTAGTGCAAAGGCTGGATATAACGTGAAACAATTATTTAGGAGAGTAGCAGCTGCTTTACCCGGCATGGATTCCACTGAGAATAAGCCACCAGAGGATACTGTCGACCTACAAACTCAACCCCAATTGCAATCTGACCAAAATGATTCGGAAGGAGGCTGCATGTGCTGAACTACTATTAGCAAATAATTAAATGATACCAAATTATAATATCATTTAGTTTCATCGATACAGTAGTCTCTGCTTCTGTTATGAATCGAAACGCTATAAATGTGATGTTTATTTGCAGTTGGCACTTGATGTGTGAATTGAGGTACCACTGTTAAGAATTAATTGCATCCTTGTGTCACGAGACTTTAAATTGGTATAAATTTATGTGATTTCTCAATTAAGATATTTATTTATATAATATATACATACATGTATATTATTAAATGACTTGCTTATTAAATTATTAAATAAATATATAAACAATATATGTAATAATTGATCGTGTAAAAAAAATAGCTTGAGATGCCCAAAAAAAAACCATGCAAGACACACTTTTATCTAAAAAATTCTACCACCAAAATCAATAAGCATCTACTCTCCTATTATAAATTATTTAACTATGAATTTTTCTAAATATTTATGTACTAATTGCATTTAATAAACTTTATACGGTATTATATAATTAAATAAATCGGAAATTAACTGATACAATTAACACATGTTTTTACACAAGAATTTGTTAGAAAGTGCATAAAATGAATTTATGCACTTTCTAGCTATATTTGTGCAATATATGTTGGATTTAATTTTTTTTTTGCATTAGAAACTCTCATCAGATTTATTAATTAAGTGGTGCACCACCCATTTCTTTTTAATCACGTTAATGAAATTTTTAAAACAAAAATATCCAAATTTATTTATTATTTTCGTTTAAATTTATTTTCGAAGAAGAATTAATCAATATTTAGTTTTAGGAATGATTTATTTCTTATTTAAAAATAATTATTGGATTTTTATTTAAGTTGGGTGCTGCCATCTGCTGTGGAGTACGTTTCCAAATTCCGCTAACCAGAATTTTTATTTTTAATTATTTTTAGCGGCATTATATGTATAGTTTTCATTTTTTCGATTTTGTCAATTATGTTATTATTTTTTATTAATATGATTCAAATTTTAAAAAATATTTTAATATCTTTTAGAACAAAATAAAGCAATGGTTGCGCCGTCTGTATTCGAAAGTTTTGATCTCTTGTTATAGCATTGCAGGAAAGGTGTTTATATCATTGCTCAAGCCGCGTTAGGAAAACAAATATTGGAAAAAATTATATAGGATCCCCGGATTTTCCTAAAATAAATTAAACTGCTTTAAGATATAAATTTGTTCATAAATTGTAAAGGAAACATCTATAGAATTTATATTATGTTACTTTCCTATATTTATTAAAATTCTGTGTGGAATTTAGTTCATGATTTATTAGAGAAAACCATTTAAGAAAATATATATTAGCATTAGCCAAACAATTTTTGAATTTGAATAACAAATAATTCATAATTTAAAATAGCACTTTGGACCATCTATATTACAGAAGCATAATTAATTCGCATGTTTAGTTCAAATCTTGCCATGGCGCTTTTCTAACATTTTCTCAACTCTGTATTCCATTTTTTATTATAATGTGTAGTAAAAACTAATAAACAATCAATGTTTAAATAAAGAAAATGTATATTTTTTTCTTTAAATCGGAAAACTTTAACAAACACTTTTTCGGAACGTATTACTTCTCATACAGTCTGAAATGTTTGTTGTCCATCCGTTGGTAGGGAGCATGATACCTAGAAAAAGATTCCTATGTTTAGCCAAATATCTATGGGGCATAAAGATAAGAAAATGAATATAAGTCGTTAACTACTTTTATTTGTCATTCTCTTATCTTCAAATTAATGTCTAAGATTTGCGCAACAAGTTCTAGTGTATACGTTAGTCGTATAGAATTTGTCTTTGTCAATTAAATGTCTTTGGGTCTGTATCATCTAAATTCGCAGTGTTGCATGTGGGCAGAAGTGTAATCAAAGAACACAGAATCCCATCCTCAGTTGCGTCCCTGCATCGTGCTGCAGCAGAAATCGTTTCTTTCGGCATATATTTCTATAATAGTATATTTTCAAGGGTTAAAAAGTATCATAGGCATCTTTGGAATAAAACAATTGCCAACGTATTTGACAATGGAAATTTTATTTGTGACTTTCTGTCTAGCCGTCGTCCAGGCAAGTTATACGAAGCGTTTTCTCTAATTGAAAGAGTTAAGAGTAAATATTTCAGTTTAGAATTTATTAATAGGTGTGTTAAATAGTTTATTTGAGAAGAAAAGAAGTCGAAGAAGGACATAAACCTCGTGTTTATGTATTACAAAGCGTTAAGATTTAAGGTTAGTGCTTATTTTTAATTTATACGTTATAAAACGTCTATTTTCATCTGCCAAAAGAGTGTCTAGGGACATTCCCGGATTTTCGACCCGCAATTTATAAAGGAAATTTCTAATTCCCACAAATTTAAAATTTACAAAATTTCACCTTAGAAAAACATTACAGTAGATAATGCAGATTTCACAAATATATTTTACCTATGGGCGCGTTTATATTCTTATTACTATAGCAATTGAAAGGTAGATGGCACTGCATATTCTTCTTTTTCAATAATAATAATATATTTATCCAATAGTGCTAACACTGAATTAAGGATAAAGAAAGTTACAAAAAATATAAAAAGAAAAGAACATATATATATATAGCACAACACGGCGAGAAAAGTTCCGCAACGTTACAGCACATACTACAATAAACAATGGAAATAGTTTCGTATACCCAAAGCTATATATATACCATTACATCGACAAAAAGATTCGAATAAGGGCGCCCAATGTGGAAGAAAATATATCGCATCTAGAGTTTATACTGTTACATGTACCACAAATTAATTTAATAGGTGATCTAAGTAGTACATTTGAACGTGCTTTGAGAGTGTAAAAAGTTAACTAATACCGCGCAGATTGTCTTGGAACCAGAAACTGCAACCGCTCGAGGATTTGGGGGCAGTAAATATTACCATGGATAATACGAAATATAAACTTTAGAGCCTGCACGGAACGTCGAGTTAAAGGTGGCTAAAAGTTCATCCTGCGGATAACCTCGTTCTGGATACACTCCACTAGTCCGAAAGGAGAGATACTTCAGGAACTTCCCTTGTACATTCTCTAGCCTTGTGCTGTGAGCAAAATAAATTGGGTTCCAAATCAACGCGCAATGCTCAATCCCAGGTCTTACAAGAGAGTTGAACAAAGTAACCATAGTAGAGCTATTATGGAAGTGTCTGGAACTTCGTAAGACGAAACCTAGCATTTTATTTGCTCTGGAAACTGCTGTCGCAATGTGAGGAACAAATGTCAACTTAGGATCAAAAGTGACACCCACATCAGTCACAACTTCAAGTCGAGATAGAGTTTCATTCTCCAGGGAGTAGACATAAACAATGAGCTTTTTCTTTCGTGAAAACGTTATTGCTTTGCATTTCGAGATGTTAGGAGGCAATCTGTTTGCGACGCTCCATTCATGCACGCCATTTATATTATTTTGGAGAGCAACGGCGTCATCCATACAAGATACTGATGAGAACAGCTTTACGTTATCGGCAAAAAGTAAGCATTTACAATTTAACGGCTCAACCAGATCATCCATGAATACCAAGAATAAAAGTGGTCCTAGGTTGGACCCTTCGGTAACACCAGAAGGAACGCCAAATAGGGAGTTTTAAAGAACTTTTTGCAAAGATTGTCTGGGAGATTTGGCCATGGGTTATATTGCATCTAGAAAAATACTATTAAAGATTTTCCTAATGTGGGGAAATATTTTTTTTCAAGCGATCATGTTTTAAATCTGGGTACAAATTTATTCAGCAACCCTCTTAAACAGTGTGCCCAACAATGAATTTAACTGTACTCATAATCCTTTTATTTTTCTTTTTTTTTTATAAGAAAGCTAATTTTTTTAAAAACTCTTGGTTATTGTCGATAACGAGAATGTTTACTAAGTTTAAAGGATGTGCGATATGTTTTTCAATATAGCGATAATAAATGCAAGCTTTTATTTAGCCTTTTTGGAACGTCATCACCCTTTTGGGACGTCATCCGGCCAAAATAATCGATCACTTCTTTTAACGTTTTTGACATTAAAAACGGATTTAACGTGGTCCTATACTTTGATATTTCCTTAATTTAGCGATGCAACAACAGACGATATCATATCCCTGTTCTAAGGCACGAAGATTCGTTTTTCAATTTGTGAAGGAAGTAGAATGTTAATATGTTTATCCCATACATCCCAACTTCCCAGACGTAAAAAAAAACACACAAATGATTACAATTGCTTTATCGAATCATAAATTCGTTGATGCAGACATCGCGATTAGTTTTAACAAAACACTGTGTTACGAAACGAACACAAAGTGATCGAATCAAACAAAACAATTTTGTGCGAAAGAACACAGGTTTTCTAATATAGCCTGCTGGTGACTGAATAATCATAAGTATTGAAAGTAAACATGGAAAATAAAGTTATATTTAGTTAGGTTCATACATGGGTAGACTGTACAAGAAAGAATTAGCCGAAAATATTTGCCGAAAAACCATCTGTTCGTCGCTTAATGCCATCTAAATCGAATCATTAACATTCAAGCATTGCTCAAATCAGAAACACATGTACGATGTGCGGAATAGACGTTACATTCACGCGAAAGTATTCTGTATAGCTGAAATCGCTTTTTGGTCTCGGACATCGTGCATATGTAGTCACGTCTAGAAATTAGCAACTTTCGGAGTGGAATTACTGTTGGCCGTCTCTATAGCCTGTAAATATCGCTAACGTGAGCGTTTTTCAAGGTGTTCTCCAAGCGGTTTTCCCTAGAACTATAATCGTGCCGTGACGTTATGTTCTGCGCGTAAGCTTCTTGGGAAATTCTTCGATGAGAAGTCACTGAAATCATTTGCAGAAAGTATCCGTATAGTATGGTATGGTTTAGTCATGTTAGCGATTACTAGAAACTTGTTTTCGAATGCAATTTTTTGTGTGAATGAGTTAACTTTTAAAAGGTAAATTACGATATATGTATACGTTGAAAATATACACACGTCAAATTAATATTTTGTTGACGATATCCTTTTTTTGATTGTGTTAGCGGAGAGAAATTGAAAACAGAGAAGCTTTGTAATAAACATTAGACCCCTTGTCAATACGTCAATTTAATAAATGTTCAGGGAAAGGTCATTTTCTCAGTGCCATTCTGCTTTTGGGGACAATTTGTGTCTAAAGAATGTAGAAAAGTATTTAAGTTTGAAATTAGGCAGGATCATTAATGACGGTGGCTTATTAGACGTGCAGCTTGTTACTAAAGTTTTGAACCGCACAAAATCATTTTTACGAAAAGAATCTTATAATCAGTATTTAAGTATAAGGAGGGAGGCGTTAGTTGAGAGTGGACAAAAGTAAACTGCATCTGAGTATAACGCACGAAAATGTCCAAGTCAATAGGGGCATATGTTGCACGTTAAGCCGTAGCACTTAAAACAGCTTCTGACGTCGATTGCAAGCTGTCGTGTCTCTCCCTTAGCGAATTTTAAAGCTTAATAGCAGCCTGTCTGTTCTATACAACGAGTGAAGTATTTGCTGGAATTGTTTAAAATTAAGACCATTTAACCCTGTTAGTTTACACGTTTGGACCTTTTTTTTTCGATAACCCTTCAATTTCCGAGAGGCGTGATTCTTTGTTGTTTTTTAATTAAAATCAAGTCAATTTTAAATAGTATAAACGATTGCTGTCTAGGTCTGTGCTAAATTTCTTTATAAAATCAATTCTAAAGAAAATACTTACGAAAAATTAACTTTCCGGCATTAAAAGAAAATGTTAATGTTGTTGTCCAGATCCGTACTTTAATCTATATCACATTAAAACAATTTTTTTTTGTATTTATGACAATTTTTTCTATATTTCTATCTTGTTTCCAATTCTGGCTTATATTTTAATGACTGTTAAAAAAAAAATAACGTGGGCGCGACTAGTACGGTAGAAAATACGTTACTACTTGTTATACAAGCGTTATTATTCTTGGATGGCGTAAGAAGCAGGTGTTTGCCTTCGTTCAACACCTGTAGATCGCTTTTATACCAGCTAGTTTCATTAATGGACTTTGCATTTTAGCCCATTTATTATTTATGCAACGTACAATCGATTGCTAGCACGTACATACATGTGTACGCTATCTACCAGCATGAACATGGCGCGACAATGTATGCGCTTGTAGAATTACATCAGTATTCTGCTATATGTAATTTAGCTATTATAATGTTTGCTTGTTTATATGAATATTAGGCAAAAAATTAAATATTTTTAAGTATGTTATGAATAGAGGGAGAGGTGCGTAACTGTGTCTTTCAAGGTAGTAGAGCAAAAAATTATGTTTGCTTTTTGGTAGTGTAACAAGTAAACAAACTTTATACGTAAAATATCGCATTGATAGTTTTGCTTTCTCTCTGATAAGAAAACGCTCTGATTTGTATTCACTCTTAAAGAATCAACTGCCCGGACCAAACGACCAAACATACTGTATACATATAACAATAATGATAGCAAGGACTGTGGCGTAGTATGGTAAACAACACATAAGTATCGGCACCCTCCGCACCACACAAGTTTAATTTATCATATAGTAATATAATAATTAGTCCGGGACGGCCGTTTCGAGGACACGAATGGTCCTCATCATCAACCGGTGACCGACTGTATACATATAACGTTTGTATCTGTTTCGCTAAGAAACTAAGTTAATCAGCATCTTTTTGCGACAAGAAAACATTGTATTTTTGTCCAGGACAAATGATAATAATAATAGAGCTTTATTTAACAGACCACGATACATGTATAAAAGAGAATAAAATATATATTAGGTAACCAAATAAGTGCGTGCGGGTTTTGTATAAATCAGATCACCATGAATATTTTTTAACTTATTGATCGATAACACACGATTTTATTCTCCTTTCATTGGGTACATACACCTTTGGTGACAATTGCTTAATTCATATTTTAAAATAATTTAAAATGGAAGCTAATAAAACTTTAATTTGACCAATGAAGCCCACTCTGAGAGACCAAAGATCATTAACAACGAGGATATTCAACAGGTTATGGAGGCAAATTCCAGTACAACGTGCTTAGAGATTGCAAGGTTTCACTGTGAATGATAAGACCATTCATTCGCACCTTCACTTGCTAGCAAAAACGTGGGGGTTAAGCAAGTGGATCTCACATAAATTATCAGATGATAACAAATGGAGCCGACTTACAATTTGTTTGATAAACATTTCACACGACGATGATGAATCGTATCTTGGTCACTTGTTAACCTGCTACGAAAAGTGAATACTGTACTCAAACTCTAAGCATTCATATCATTCATTTAAAATAATTACTTATTAAATTGATGGAATCTCTTTCTTTAACTAGGAATAGAAATAGATTTTTCTCATCATAAATTTAGATTTTGAGAACAGCAACTGTCCTAACGTGAAGCCCTGTAGAAGTTATCTATAATGCGTTAAGTCCCTCCCATGCTTTTTCTATAATTTCGTAATTTTAAAAAATAGAACCCTTGCGAAATTGAACTCTATGCGTATCTACTCCTTTTCGTCAAAAGATTGGGATCGCGTCATATCTAGCGATTACGGAGAGACAAGCAGAAGAGCCCCTTAGGAGTCATAGGGGGTTTAAAACTCGAAGAAAATTTAAGCGGGCTCCTGAATAGCACGGCGTTTCCCCTCGTGCTATCGGATCTTGTGCTGCGAGCTCAGACATTATTACGAGGCAGTAGAAACGGTCGCCCTTCCCGAAAGTACCGCTTCATTACGCCAACGTATGCAGTTACCACTCTAAGCTGCATGCAGAGTCCCTTGATTGGGTATACGTTGGGTAATACGAGCCAGGATACGAAATTTATATAGGGAAATTATGTGTACGGTTTGTACAAGTCGACAAAAATAGCTGTGCTGGTGAGAACTAAAAGAGAACTTCTCACGAAAGACCAGGATGAATAAAAATATAACCTTTAACATATCTAGATATAGGCTCTTCAAGAAAAATTTTTTTTAAATAAATAAATAAATAATTACAATTTAATCATTCTGCGGAGGAAATATATTAGTGTTAAAATTAATCCTCCTCTCTCCCTGCTTGTAGGTTGGGTGAGGGATAATTTTGAAATTTGAAATAGGAATCCCTATATTTTACTGAGGATTCGGATTCTACGGTAAAAAATATGTAGGATTTGTCTGAAACATGTGAGTATATGGTGCGTAGTTTGCTGATACTTTAGCGTTTGTTTTGGGGATGTCTATAAGGAACGTTTACTTGCCTTTATGACAAAAGAATTATTTCTTTTGTCAAAAGTATGGGATTATTAATTCATTAGATCTGACAGAAATAAGTGTATAGAATAAAATAGATAAATATAAAGGATTGATATTTATAGAAAAGATTCATCGAATTAGAATTAATAACTCGTTTAAACCACTTCCATGTAGCGCACAGTTATTAATACAATTGGAAATTCAAATATGCCTGAAATTTATTGTAGAAGGTTTTCTAAAGGAATTCATGCAAACAAAACGTGTAACCGTGCAATGAAAATTGTGGGAATCTATCTGCATTGCCAATTTTGTTGAGCTGTACCCGTATCTCTCACGGCATGTGGTATCCCTAGCATAGAGATAAGATAAATTTAATCAATGCACCGTATATTAAAATTTCCTATGATGGATCACGTTGTCGACGATATAAAGGTATTATTCGGGAGTTTTCTTCTTTTTTTTTTATAAACGGTCTTATACTGAGAAAAAGGAATTGGTTCGCCCTACAAACCGCGAAGTGTTGCACATTCACGTATTCATTCAAGTAAAAATATGTTCATTCAACATTTTAGCTCGATTACTTTTGTTAGATCAACCCAATATTTGTACTAGTTGTGCTTCAAAAGGTATTGGTCTTAGATCAACCACAAAATTTGCTTCACACAACAGACGCATTTTGAAAATTCATGGCCATCAAGATCGCGCGATCAGAAGTCAGCGGATTTTTGGCTAATTAAAAGAAAACGGTGTTTAGAATACGGCAAAAAATGCTGCAATTCAATCCGAAATGTTGTATAATGCCGTGTATAACTTGAAGGAAAGGTTGGTGATTTTACACCACCAAAATGGAGGTCATATTGAATAGTTGCAGTAAACAGTGGTGGACGTATGTAATTGGACTGATAAATTAGCATTCAAAGCTGCACAACTTGGCCAATTTAAACAAATCTTTACGTTTGAAAACGTACATGGTAAATTCGATTTAGCGCATTTCGTACATTGAAGTTATTAACTAGCTTGGCTTTATTTTGTTATTGAAGATTAACAATTTCGAACCAGTCAATTAATTATAAATTGGTTTGTAAATTAATTATTACATAATAAAACTAAAATCTATGGATACAAAAATATACATTTTAGCTTTAAACATTCGGAATTATACTACATCACGTCATAAAGTTATTATGACACGATCTTTTTCGAAGAAAAGTAGGCCTAGTATCGCAACGTCGAGCTCGGCTTACTGCGATCCGGTTTTCTGTTCGCTACTTCAGCCTCTGCGTTTGCGCGGGGTCCAACTTTCTATACACAACGCAAACCACATGTTTCCAACGTTTTAGCTCTGTGGCCTTATCATTTCCCTATCTTTTTGAAGGTTCTCGAAGCTGTTATACATCGCGTAAAAATATTACATTTTGAGAGATGGAAATATTTTAAATATTCACCGGCTTAAATCTTACGAAGTAATTATTTTTCTTTCTCGTTATGTTTAACCGTTTTATTTCCGGCCTATGTTCCGAAAGATGCATTGTTAAAAAGGTAGAAAATCTTTGCTGGTAGTTTATATGCGTCAAACTAGTTAGATTCTTCTCAGAAATGATACTCATGCTTTCGTAAACAATCGTGATTTGGCTATTTAGTGAATAAATTTCGGGTCGATGAAACGCTTATGCATCATTCAGTTTTTCGAGAAATATTAATAAATAGAAAACATAACATCGCCCAGAAACAAATGAAAAGCAACAATAGAAAAATCTCGATTTTTCTAAATTAATTACGAATTATCGGAGCTTGTTATAAAATCGAGCTACAATTAAGCTACACGGGGCAGTTAACAGACTAAAAATGTCGCAGCAAAGAATAATAGGTCTGTACTATTAATCAATAAAATTATTTTTATGGTTTTCAGTATTTGTACCTGTTAAAAAAATTTGTTGGTATTTTCATAACATTTCTGTCGGATATTTTTAAGTTATCGATATAATTTACCCAACTTTTATACTACTACTTATCTTTTCCCAAATTGCAATAAGTAGTAGCAAATGTTTCGTATCGTTTTGCCAATTTTTACTTTGATTTATTAATAATAAATAATCATAACGATATATGTCTCCGTATATTCGTAATTGCAAAATAACAGAATTAAAAACTAAAGGAAACTTAATTCAAAATCGTCCTCTAACTTAAAATATCGTACGTAAGCTAACCTTGAGCTCGTACAAAGCTGACGGAAAAGATAAATCCTGACCAATACTAACCTGATGCGTCTTGAAAAGGTCCGGGATAAAGACGCGACCGATGGCAATGGCGGTGAGCGTTTTTTGGGGTCGAGGATACGTACACAAAAGCATTCGGGGTTTCGAAACCGACCCTTCCCAGTTCTACCCACCCAGGCATTGCCAACTTTACCGTATACGGACCCAAATGCAATGAACACCAAACGAACCAAGGCTTATTACCATAATTCCACACAGTTGGTCTACAGAGGGTACAGAGAACGAGTCCTTTTGCAGCCTATATTTTACTTTAGTTACAAATACACGGTAGGATCTCCCTTTTTGCCAGCATCTCAGTCGCAGCGTGAGGGGTTATGGTTATATGACGGTTGGTACTTTTATAATATATAAGAGCGATACTGAGAACGTTTTTAATGAAAGGATGTAGTATTTTGTCACGTTACAATTACATTTATGATGAATTATAGCGCAAAAGAAAAAATATATTAATCATTTGATTGATCTTTTAAACGAATTATTATTATTTAAATGAAAAGAAATACTCGATGTTACGTTTTACCTCGCAACGTTGATATTGAGCAAATATTGTATGTAGCTCGCATGGCTTTTGAAATAAACTGCGGGCTCTCATAATTTAGCAATAATAATGTATGGTACGTGGTCGGATAACGAAAACAGGCCAATGCCAAAACGCTGTACACATTTTTCAACCGCGATAACGCGCGCTGAGTTAAGCGGACTTGCCAACTGATAGATTTTTTACGCGGCCTAAATTGAATTCTATAGATGCTTTTAAAAATGTTCTGATTATAAATTTGCTCTTGAAGTAGTAAGAAGCTCATTTGTATTTCTGTTGTAACTGTGTACATCATCCAGTAATTCCAATCAATTGAACTGAAAGATAGATTTTCTATTAGGTTTCGGATAATTGAATCAATAAAAGATCCTCATATGCAATTCCTTGTTTAACTCGTTAAATTGAATAGGTCTTATATAATTTTAATGGGAATGTAAAGATAGCGTTTCAATATTATCTCCCTAAAGAATGAACTGTTGTCCTTCGTAGATAGCCTATTCTGTACGTGTTTTGCGGTTTAAATTTTCCTCGACAATTTTTCTCTTTATACATAGATAGAAAGAGGAATTCTTAATAAACATAATTTGTTACATATATTCCTTTGCTTTGATAAAAATTGAATTTTTAAAATAAAGGAGTTTCCTTTAACACAAACATTTAATATGGCTTAAAACATGTGATTTTGTTTGAACAGGCTGTTTAAAAAATTAAAAAAAAAACTGTGTAGGTTATTCTGTAATTAAATATTATCAATGTCAACATTAAACATGTCGGTATTGTGATATAATCAATTGTTCCACAAAAATGAAGCAAGCACATCTATCTCCTCCTCAACAGCATCTAACCCATTGTTTTCTTCGAAACTTGCCTTTCTTGCTAGCTTTAGCTGCCACGGAATTGTTTTTACGCTCAGCAACCGCATTCTATTTTATTATAGTAGCAATAATTGAAACAACATTCTAGAACTTCTAAAGGTTTAAGCAGCAATAAACAGTATCGCAGAAGCTAATAACTAATCTGTTGAGCAAACTTAACGCATTTGAGCGGTGTAGAAGAGATATACCGCGTAAGTTATAACAGGTAATTCACATTATACACGAGGAAACGTATCCTTGAAAACTCATGCAGCACACTGAGAAGAACACGTTCTCTGTGCTGTGGGAACGTTATGTGATACCTTCTTTGCAGAAATGGCAAGGTAAAGTTATTTCTGGAAATATGATTAGTTTACTTACGACAAAGTACTATTTTTTGTTCAGGACTTATACTTTAAGCTGTAAATGTTTAGTTAATAATTTGTAAAATAATTTAAAATTGATCCATTGTACATGTCTTGGAGTTATACTAATTTTTAGGAATGTACTTGAGCTGTAGAAATACGTTGAAAAAATACGCATTGCTATATGAAAATGCTTACATAATTAACGTTACGAAAATTTCGTTATAAAATTATAAATTGCATATAACGCATGCCGTGTTGCCTAAGTATATTGTGGAAATTATTTTATTTTTGCATATATGCATGAATATATGTACGGTAGATTTTTGAAATTTTATGTGTTCAGATCACAATCTTCGTGAATAAATTCCCTCGCAGCGGTCTCCAAGATGTATAAGATATTTTTTCCAATATAGATTTATTTATAAAGAATGAAATTAAATTAAGAATTTTTGGATTCGAAGGTTCAGTAGATTACAATTATAACCATAAGAAGCTGAAATGAATTCGATTTCCAAAGGAAAACAGAGAATCTTTGAACATCATTCTTTTAACAGAAATCACAAGTTAATCAGAACCAATCATATGCTGCAAAATGGGTCAGAAAACAGTTTTGGATCCTTTTCGGCGGTACAATTTATAAGACTTTCTTTATCATGCTGTATAATTCGACTCTTATTCCATTATTATAAAAGAAGACCAAATCGGTTGTGAATATCTTTATGTTTAGAAGAATTACAATTAACTTTACTTTCGAAATGATTTTAAATCATACTTAACAATTCGTTCACAATGCTGTGCTGGTGTTTATTCTGAACTTTGGCATTTTCATATCTGTATATCTCAACGATAATCTTTAAATGCGGCGTTGTTTGTTTCAGTTATTAACACATGTCTGAAAAATGATTATTTTAACTGCCACCTCATTGAACATTTTCAGGATTATTAGCAATGAATCTATACGGTGCAAGTGCTAAAATATATTGTTTATTATTAATGTGGATAAGATCTGCATAATTTCGCAGGGGCAAATATTACTAATACCAAAGAAAATACTTTATTCACTTAAAGGTTACGGGATTTGCTAAAATACTGGGTGTACAGATAAACTATAACCTAGGCTAGACATCTCATATCGATTCCCTACCTCATAAGCTTACTGAGGTACGCTATGCTGTAGTTCTGAAATCTTCTTTCCTCAATTTTGTGGTTAGTATGCTATATGGAATAATCTAGTGGCGATCAAGTTTAGAATGTCAAAGAACATTATAGGTATGTTGCGTACCTGTTCCACAATGGTGCTTGAATTTTTTCTGGAACCAAGGAAACTTCACATTTACTAGGCTATATCCAGCGTTCTTGCTCCTAATAGAATAAAAGAACTAATTTCAGAATATCTTAAAGGTCTTAAAACTCTTGAAAATTCCAATGTAAACTATATATATCCAATACAACTTTGATTAGCCTTAGAAGATGATGCAACAGTACCATGAGACACAGTCGATTCAAAAACATCAGTAGAAACAGGCATAGGACCTAACTACCACTTAATACTACCTATAGAGCCTCAAACAGATATAGCTCATGCAAGGATTCTCGCTTAAAATTTGTGCGCTAAAAAGAACCTCGAGAAAGGGATGCATAGGATGTAATATTCAGAATCTAAAACAATTGGAATGCAAGAAACTAACCCACCAGGGCATTCAGGGAATTGAAAGGACTGGTAAGCTGGCAAAAGAAGCTGTTCATTGGTCCAAACCCTTCCTTGCCACTTGCTGGCAAAACCCAGAACAGAGATCTTCCAAAATAGCCGCCAATAATTGGAGATATTTCCCTCTAATCATCACTACCTGGTTTTAGACATATTTATATGTACATATTCGAACTGTTATATACACATGTATAAGTAAATAAACTGATTTGGAAGAAATAGCTATTATTTTTATTATCAACGCCTACCGACAAGGCAGCATCAGAAAAAGATCGAATGAAAGAAGTCGTCGAAAAAAAGAAACACGAATGTTAAATCGCGTTAAAAAAGGTGATGTTCGCATGACGCGAAACACAAGAGATGAGATGAATGGGTTTTCCTTCCTTCTCCATCTTTTCGCCCATCGTGCCGTCGGTTTTATTTTTCTCGATCGGCTCGCGGCTTTGATGTGCCTACCGTCGTCGTATAGCGGCAGGCGCCGTCCGTTATGTGCGAGTGAAAAAAGTTTTATTCTTGTGTTCTCCTCTCGGCGCTTTTAATAGGGTGTATATTTGGAATTCACTTGTGAATGGAACAGATTTTATGAATTGGATCAGATATACTGACGGTGTCGCGTGGAGAGTGCGGAGAGGGGAGTAGAACGGGGCATAGAGGGGAAAAGGAAGCGAAGATCAACGATTTAAAGCGTTGCCTCGACTTGAACGGGACAACTCTCATTACTGTTCTATGTATACGCCGATTAGGTCATTGGTAAGTTGCTGAAGTGGAATATGGGTCAAGTCTATGTAAGTCGAGCTACGGGAAACTGCTGTAATTCCGTATTAAGTAATTTAGTGCAAAATTACTAGAGAAAATAGGTCGAAAAATTAACGATGGCCTCGCTGGAATTAGCTAAAATTCGTCATTAAATAATTCTTCCTGAAAGCCAACAACCAATATTCATTTCCACCATTGATAAATAGATACTAATCTTTTTAAATGTGCTATACATATAAAATGGCAGAAGCTACACCTCCAAAGAAAAACAAAGAGTTGGCTATGAAGAGGATGTCTGCGAGGTAGATGCCACCTTCACTTAGAGATAATAAAAAGTTGTCACTGCTGCAAAGTCTTCATAAGGATTCAAAGCATTTTCGAAAGAACAGGGTAGACTTATCATCAAGCGTTAATTCCGAATCGAGCACCAATATTGAAAACGATGTCCCAAAAAGACAAAGAAGGGCAAAAGTATTCAGCTGGTTGGAAATTTCTGACATAGAAGTGCAAACTGCGAACATCTATTTGAAAAATTTCACAGTTCCGAATTTCGTCAGGTCTGTCCTATAATTTGGCAAACATTTCCGCTTATCCTCGCACTTTCAAAGTAATACATATATATATAAATTAGAAGAAAAGTAACCAATTTAATTTATCAATTTGATCAATTTGGAAGACTGTGAGTGGCTTCAGAGATTTTTTTAATCAATCGATAAAGTACAATCACTAAATGAGCCACCATCAGGATTGAAAAATAGAATTAAGATATCATCACTGTTGTTCCTTGAAAATCGAGAAAACCATTATTAACTCGTCATTGACAGATTTTGTTGTATTTCCTGTTTGTAACGATATCAGATTAAAACTCGAACATCGAAAACCATTAAAGCGATTACCTTTGCCAGATTCCGTACCGATACAACGAGACGTCGAATCGGTGTGTGCAGATACGCATGTATCTGTAAACATACGAGAAAATCATCGACCCCGATCAGCGCGAAAATAAAACGAAAAGCGTGCGGATCCAACCGCACCGGATTCAATTGAATCGACTACTGCTTACTTAGCGATTCGGTCGAGGTCGTTCAAGGTCGTTCCGCTAAAATTACGATCAGTTTCCTTAATAATTTAATTGTGCCAATGTACGTCTATATGTTGCGCGTAATATTGACGCCTTATAGACGGCAACCGTTCAGGAATACGTCGGAGAAAAAATGGAGTATTATTACTGAATGTTAAGAGTTCTAATTTGAAGAATTGTATACATCCAGCTGCGTAAGGCGTACGCCAGAATGCATTTTATTCGTTGTGCTTGTTATTTATAATCTTAGTTGGTTAGGACCTAGGCCGAACAACAAAGGTTCCTGGAGAACCTGAGGTGGAAAAATATTAAATTGCTAAGAAAAGTTATATTGCTCTTAATCACAAAACGAACCAAAAAAAAAACAATTGTAGAATAGTTTTCTGGTGGTATCCATCCATTATTATTATTATACCTAATTGTACCCCGGAATATATTTATTTGTTTTTCGTTTATGGCTTCGTAAATCGTACTAGTTTACTTTACTGCCTTTTCTGCAAAAAAATCTTTTGTTGTTGCCCAATTAATTGGTTTGACAAAGGTATTTCTTTTAAAAAGGTACCGGTAAAACTTCTGTACTTCTCAACTTCTCATGCTCCCCCATTACCATACAGAAAACTAAACTTATTGGCCCATCTCTGTCTTTTTCCCCGGGTCAAAAAGAGACACGACTGACGATAGATGGAAATAGACAGATGATACGCGGAATAACGGAAAGTGAATTGAGTGCTGAATACACGACGAACTCTACAATTATATTACTACACTATAAAGCACGCGTTTGATTCTACATGCATGGGCGTGTATGTGTGTGTGTGACGGTGGTGACGTATCGCAAGTAAAATGGAGCCACCCAGATGATTCTCGTTCGTGTGTGCGTTATTCGGGTCGTTTTGTTTTTGTTTTGATGCATACCGGCGTCTTGTTTCTCTGTTTGTGTGCAAGTGAGAGGAATGTCAAGAAACAGCTGATCGATGGGTGTAGGTGCACGGCTGGCTGCGGTCGTACCGTTTGAACATTTGTATCTCGCTTGCAGTGGAGCTTTTTAGATAGTGCGGTGGTAAGGCGGTTAGCCATTCAGGATATAGAAGGAGTAAACCAGAAACCAGTGCCTCCAAACAATAATTTTCTTTGTATAACAAAGATCTATATCGGTGGACTGCTCTTCATTATCTATCATTAATTCAAAGCCAACAAACAACTAATGCCAATAACGTCCTGACAACTGCGAATTGATTATACCAGATTATTGAAGCAATCTAAAAATGATCCATTATGTTCCTCGAATATCACATATCTCAAAAAATGGTAACCAATGGCTTTGGTCCAGGTACTCACATCGCCGCAAATTTTCTTCGATTACTTTACGTAGCTGTTCTATTACATCCTAACTTTAAAATAAAGAGTAGAGCTGTATTAATTTTAAATCTCTGTTATTCTCTATAATCATTGCTCCAGTAATGTGTGTTTAGTAAAACAAATTTCGTCAAATCTAATCGCCCATATATTATAATCGTTTTATCTTAGGCCAGCTAAAGAATTCATATTTTTTTCTCCCATTATACTGATTACAAACATTCAGCTGTAGCGTACATACATATAATCAAATAATTGGACATATTAATTTTTTCTTCGTTTATATCCAGCATGTTTGATTAAACAATTGAACCTTCATTATTTATTCAGCAGCTAAGATAATATGATAATGAACGGTTTCATTTATTGTTTATGAGTTATTGACTCACTTTTTTGTGTGTAATCGTTATCAGTATCTGTTTGAAAAAGCTACTAGCTTTAATAGCTATTAATAGGAAGATTTTATTGTTTTTTCCCCTTGTAGATTGCCATGTAATCGTATCAGTTGTTATTATTCTGAAGAAAAAAAGGAAATATACTTGCGTATTCTAGTATTTAGGAGGGTTTAAGTAAAATGTTTTAATGTGTTAATGATTCTATCAATACTTCTTTATCGTTAGAGAAAACCTATGCAAATTGGTTTAACAGTAATAATTACTTCTAAGATTTTTTGTGAAGTTAAAACGAATTCTGTTATCTCCAAAATTGTGATTTCTTGCAGCTTACTGCAAACTCAAGACATTCATAAACAAACCATAAATGGTCGATGTATGAATTTTCTGGTGTCAGAGGATCCTTATGAACCTATTAAACATAATTTGAATTTGTACTTCAAAAAACGCAGCCTTTGATGGGAGATATTTTTGCGAGAATAATAAATAGTGCATAGTTTGTGAGTGATGATTTAAATTTTTATACCAATACGCAGGAATACACCAAAAATGCATCTTGTTATCCCTGTTTGTTATAATAATCCCGCCCTACCCTGATAGTGAATGAAATGAAATATTTTCAATCAGACAATTCCAAACAAGAGAAAACAATGCAACTGATTCGTATTACTTTCGCCTATCATTATTAGAAATTTATGTAGTATTCTAACGTTAATGCTTTATATACTTCGGTAAGGTAACATCCTAAAAAAAAGACAAAAGGCAAATTTAGAGAGACTTAACAGCAGCTACTCTCTCCCTCGTTTTTACATTATGGATATATACATTGTACATTCAAAAGCCTTCTCTTTCTCTCGTGTTCTGCGAAGTGAACGCCACGAATAGAACGTCCTACGTGCTGCCGGCAGCATCGACAGCATTACGCCTTCGAAATTTCACCGAAAACTTTCCACTTCCAGTCCGAAACGAATCGATAGGTGCCGTGGGCCGAGCGAACCTACGAGAATCGCGCGCACGAAACCTCTTCCAATCTGCCGATAAACCCCGGCTCGGCTGTGACGGCGGCGGTTGACGCTCCGTTGGCGTCGGCGTCCCGAACATCCGACGGTAGGCACGGCGCGGTATCGGGCTCGCCCTAATGCTAGCTGTTTTCCCCGCTGCTGCCCGTGCCTGGTTGATGAGTGACAGACGGCTAATCACCGATACTGCGAGGTCGTTGGTACCCAAAACCAATCTATGTATTGCGTATTGTTACGGGAATAGATTCTATCAAGCATATTTCATTACTTTCTCAGTCTGTTTTTTTTTGCTGTTGTTATTTACATGATACTCGTCAATTACTGACATGCCATCCTTTCAAAGAAGGATTTTGCATGCCAAACTCTCTAATTATCTGGAAAAGATAAAATAATGGACGAAACTCTACAGAACTACATAATTTATTCCATCAGGAGAAAATGCAAGACGAGTGCAAATAGAACACAAATGTTGGACCAATATTGGCACTATCTCAGATATACATATAGGCTGGCCCATTAGTGTGAGGAAGTCGAATACTTCAGTTAATATGGAAAATAAGAAAAAATGTTTAAAATAAAAGTTAGCGAAACAGTACAAAATGTACAGGGTATTCAAATAATACAAGGAAGCATGAATAATTTACCATTAGATTCAGACGTTGTCAAGTTGTTGCAAAAAGAAACAAAATTTAACAAATCAGTGCAGTATAGTGCCATTAAAATAACTATTAGTGCGAATTAATGAAAGATATTTGGCAGATACGAAGATAAGGGTCTTGACTAGGTAGAAGTTTCGTTCCGTGTACAGGGTTTTTGACATGTGTAGAAACTTTGTAATTTTAAAATATCAAAAGCTTAGTTTTTTTTAGCGAATCGCACTTGGTAGCCCTTCAAATTACATTCATACCATGAAAAAAATTATAGTTTCTGAGGAAATTGCAATTTTATTTTAGAATGTATAAGTATTTAGTAATCTATGGCTTTTATTAACAAAATGATGGAAATAAATTTTGAAATATTACGTTACAGGAATAAACCAGCAAGCGCGTTATGTCTTTTAGGCGAGGATGCTGTTCGAACTTCGAAAGCTATTTTGGCCATGTTCCCGACGGCCAATCGCGGCCAAACTAGTACATTTCTTTTCAGCTTTCGATGCTTTATTAAAATATAAAGTTTCATCAAAATCGAAGAAACTTACTCCAGGCACACGCTCATTTAGATGTCATATATTCAGTTTTTCAAATTTTGCTGAAAATAGTATGTTTTGTAATAACAAAAACTATGTAACCCTTAGTTGGTCGATAGGATCCGGCTGTATGCTTCGGCGGGTTCCTTCCCCTAAGTGGGGTTGGCATCGCATTTTCTGTGTCCCGATGCTATATCATCTGTTCGCCCATTTCTAGATCACCAGAATTAACACTTCGTTGACGTGCGTGTTGTTTACTCTGCATGTGAAACTAGTTTGCTACGCAGAAACCAGTCGTAGTGACTTGTTGCAAAAAGCAGCGACGTAATAATTCAAACGAAACCTGAAAACAGCAGTAGCAAGTATCATGCCACTGTTATATTTCTCGCTGGAATAGGTGTGTGGATAGAATGTAGAATTGTCAGCTACGTTTCTCTTGTGTAATAGACGATCAGCGATCGAATCAAAGAATTGACGAAGGAATTTTTTTATCTGTTAAATACAATTTGGGTTTTGGGGAAAAGGGTTCATTATGCTAACAGGGGCGGGATTAACGCCGCGCATTCAATACCCTTTTCCGTACTAAACAATTACAGACTACAGTCGCACGAGGTGACGTAGCCACTACTACTATTACTACTACTAGGCATCAGATGTTTCTCCCGGTGAGAGAGATCACCGTATAGAAAGTGAAATTAGAATTGATGCACGCGCGCGGGTTTGCGGGTTGATGTGAGAGATGTTGTGAATGTGTGTGTGCGACGCTAACGCGACGCGCCTCGATTCTTCGAAAACGGCGACCAACAGCAACAGACGGAGACGCGTGTTGACTGACGCCCCGCCGTGCGGTCGCCTAACAAATAGACTAGAGCAGAGAACGCACGACCACCAACCAACAACAACAGTGGCAACTACATGCAGCAGCACTCTGAGCCTGGCTGTGTGGCACACACCGCCAGGAGCATCGATGAAACGCACCGGATCCGCGGAAAGCAACAGTGAAAATAAAACATATGACTGATGCATGCAGTGGCCGTACAACGTACTACGACACACAAACAAACGACGATCGTATCTGTGCACTATACAGTTCGCGGCAAAATGATAAATCTGGAAATCCGCAGTGGCCAACCTTTTTAAATTCAAGGGCGCAATGAAAAAAGGACATTGTTCGCAAAAATAACTCCATTATTGAAGGGAAAAAGAAACGGAATGAAACTTGCATTTGCGGGAGTGGGGTTGGGTACTCCTGCTTCTAAATGTTTGATGTAGACGTATTTATGTGGAAAATAATGATTATTATTTTCAGTGTACGACGATAGAAAATATTTTTTAACAACGAGCTTTATCGTTGTTAAATGATCGATCATTGAAGAAATGATTGCCTTGCTTGTATCCTGCATAGAAGAGAACATTTCCGCTTTTATTTCTCTTATACGCCTCTTCTTCCACATTCATTGTCATAATTTGTCGGTCGATGTAATAATGTTTTCGCTATTTCCTGCATGCCTATATTGACATTATTAAAGTAAGCAAAAATAGCAAGCAAACATTATCTCTTTTCATATGCTTTGCAAAAGTTTCGTGTTTTTCTGTTTCGATTTAGTAGATGAATTTAATAAGATTTGTTTTTCTCTTTTCAGTTTCTGTTTATTCGACAAGTTGTTACTTGTTGTAACATATTGTGTGAATTTTCTTTGTGACTTGTCTTGTGTCTAACAGGACAATAAATCATATCATGTTATTAAAATGGTTAACTGCTCCTTAGAAATTTCTTCCACCAGCACACATTTCTCCTTTACACTATCTGACAGAGGGCGAAGAATGACGTCTGTTTCGTCGGCCTTGTAAATGCTTCTAGGATTATAATTACAATTAAGTTTTCATATTCTAATTTCTGATAGGTTTGACCGTATTATGGATCCACATAGTGGAATATTTTTATTCCTGGCTTTTATAAACCATACCATTCTACCCAAATCTATTCCTCAACTAATTTACTTTGAACATTTCGAACGGGTTCTGCTATTATGAAAGTATGTGCTGTTATTTTGTTACTGACTGTATATAGCATACATATAATATATACATACGTATACTGGCGAGAGACGCGTGCGAATCGGGTTGGCCGTGAAAACAATTTATTCTTATATGCGCACATGCTGCAACTGTTTATCACAGCTATCTATGTTGTACAATGGCAAATAAATTTAAATGAGAGCATAGGCATTTGCTATTAGCTGTTTATTGCCGCTCATCAACGTTTAGAATTCATGTTTACGATTGAATACAGTATCTTTTCTAATATATATTTCGAGGTTATAGGGATTTGCTAAACATCGCATTGATACGATGTTTATAGTTACTCTCTATCTAGGGAAGACATTTTAGTTACAATTATATTAAGCAGTCACATACATATGTACTGTAGGAGACAATTACAATGAGAATTGCCGCTCGCCACGTTGACGGTAAGTTTAATGCAACTGCAAGCGAAAGTAGACCTTACGCGACTTTAATCTGTTCGAGATGGAACATATGTAGGGTTTCCCAATAAACAGATGTTTTAAACAGCTATAAACAGGTCGTTAGAGTATTCCTATTCCATTTTACACTTGATCCTTTTATCTTACAAAATCAGTACTACTAATGAAAGTATCTTTCGTTTTCTTTCATATTTGGATTAAGGAAAGTATTTTTAACAAATGTAAATAAAATGATGTGTCTCTCATAGTACAGATGCACATGCATTTATATCTATTCGAGAAAATGATATATGTAAATGAATTTAATATTCTCTTAAATTGATCCATTGAATTACCCTGAACCTGAAGCTCTCTGCATAAACATTGATCATTTCTGGAAAGATTTATGGCTTGACATCCAACCAAAATTCGAAAAGATCTCTTACGAATTATTTAACAGCGGCTTTATTGCATGCATACGTATACTGCTACTGCATCGAGATTACGATGGATCACTAGCTAAAAACGAAAAGGTCGACTGGATCAGGTTATCGCGAAAAGTTCAACTGTTCCACGATGATGATGCTATTGCCGATAATTATATGCGTTTGGCCTACTGCGATCGCAACCGCGGTTCGATAGAGCGATTACCAACCAGACCGACAATGACTGGTTGTCGCGAACAGTGGCACGTTCCTGTTTTTTATGCGCTACAAATTACCGCTATTTATTTAATGAATTTAAATTATTTTTTCCGTATGTACAGCGTATCTTATCTTATCTCTTTATTGTTGAGTGTATTTCATACGAATCTGAATAAATAAACAAATAAACAATAGCAAATTGAATAGATTGGGCTTGATTTAAAAATAAATACTTACTACTAATTTTTTGCAAAATGTTATCATTTAATTCTATTTTTGACACTGTAAAGCGTCACGATATTGTCTTGTGCAACTTGAGAGCTATGATTCAATATGTTAATCATGAAGATTACGCGAACTAGCTCAAAGTACATCGCTTTAATACCCATTTTCTATGCAAATGTTTGCGTTAGAATAGTATGCTCGTGTAATACAGTGATTATCCAAAATTATCTAATTAATATTTTAACATGTTTTTAACTATCCTGGACATACAAGATCATGCGTATATGTCTGAGATTCAAGAAGGTAGCAACATCCCTTCACAAATAAGTCCACAAATGTCTTTGCCCTCCTATGTGTAAAAATGCCACGTAGTTAACAAAGCGCACAATATCAGCAGATAAATTAATCTAAAAGGAAAGTGTTGTAAACCTGCACAAAGGTGGTGTTTTCATATCGGAAAGAACACGACGATGGCTATGAGCCGAAACTAGTCGTAGAATAAATAAAATCAATAAGGAATAATGAGGGAATTTGTTCTATACAATGTTAATATATCCAAATCTTACAGCATCTGCAACTATATTCGATAGTCTTTGTATCCGCAGTGCTTGCTTTCGTTGAAATAGTGCTGCAAGCAATTTTTCAACAGCATAACGTTCGACTACATGTGCCATAAAATAAAATAAAATAAATAAAAAATAAAATGCCAAGAAAAATAGTATGGCAATTGTAAGAACTAGGGGTGGAACAGCACACTATCATGTAACTAGGTTTAACCGTTTAATTATTTTATAGCGTGGGAAATTATTTCATGCGTTTAATTGCTTTTTTGGTGCTGCTTCAGTAAATAATGGTATAATGCTACGATTACGATGCTTATATTTCAGCCAGAGGCTTGTACAGTGCGCATGCATGCACTGATAGATCGTATTCGTAGGAATTACGATAACAACGTAAACCTTGACGTATTGTTTGATAAGATCATTTATCTGGGTTAAAGCGCATGTGTCTCTAATGCATGTTGAAGGTACATAAATACGCAATCATTATAGAAGTGTTATCAATCGGTATCATTAACGAAAGTGACTGTAAAGTTTCTACATGTTGATCACCTCTAATATTGTCCTGACCTGACAAATTGGAAAAAGTTATTTTTTAATCCGTATCTCTTTAAGTGTTTTGATATTTCAATTTCGCAAACAAAGCGATAGTCGTAGGATGCCAAATTTGACCATAAGCTGTATTCAATCTTTTAAAACCCAAAATCACCAACTACATGCATGCCTTCATTTGTGCACCAGCGCATTGTTATGGAGCAACAAAGTACTTTGCGTGAGTTTTCGGCGTCGTCTGCTTTATAGAATCTGTGAGGTGATGCACAACATGTACTATCCTACTTCCTGGAAGAATGAACCATGATGTTCGATCATAGTTGAAAATCAACAGTTTCGAACACTCCCAAGTAGTCTTCTTATTTTGTAAAAAATTTTATAGCAGCTCCGCATTCGATTTGTTTATTGCAATAACAATTTCTATCGTCGCATTTAAAAATTTATATATTTTGTCTTTTCGTTAAAAGTTTCCTTTGATTACGAAACCTCATTGTACCTTACTCCATTTCTTCTACAAAATATTATTTATGAAGCTTCCATACTTCAACAACCGACTTACTCGATACAGGATATAATTTCGTTTCGTCGTTGACGTACTTGGAAGCGGGCGAAATTTGATACAACCCCGGCATGGCGGTCTCTCGTTCAACGCGATGACGGCAGGAAAACAGGGCAAGTCGCGTTATTAGCTTTCGCCGCCTAGTCGCCTCATTATCCGTTATATACTTGGTACGTAATACCGTTCATGTATTGCTGTTGGCCGCTCATGACATGACGAACGTTGAAAGTCAGACTATGGTACTAAGAAAAACATGGAGGTGTAATGTTTTTTAGAGTAATGAAGAATTGGTTTTTTTAAAGTAATGAAGAATTTGGGCTATTGAATCTTTGATGTTGATGACGAAGATGATATGGTGATAACAAGAGTGTGGAAGTAATAGAAGACACTTCCACACTCTTGTTACTCGTATAGTTTTTCATTTAAAATAATCCCCTTTTGCCATAAGGGTTTTAAGAGAGACATCTCTGAAGCGGTTGTGCTACAATACACATTTTCCAAAAATATCTTGAAAAGTATCTGTTTTAAATGCATTACGAATACGATATCTTTTTTTATTAACGTACAATTTAATAAGAAATCTCTTTGAAAGTTTAATCGTGATTGTTAGACACGTTGTACGATGTTTAACGTTTACTCTTTGTTGAATCAATCATGTTCAAGGAAACATCGAATAATATACTAGTGTATAAATATTGTCGTTTTAACTTAGATTGTTACTACAGTTTTAATACTGAAGATGGTAGTCTAGTAATCGAAACGTGTGACCAGGATTAGTGGAGCGTTATGGTAAAGTTGATAGCGGAGTGTTTTCTTCTCGAGAAAATAGAAGACAATAAATAGAACTTTTGTCTGTTTTAGCGCTAGATTCTACTTAGGTTTTGTACAGAATAGCAACCTTCTAATCAAAGGATTCTTCCATTTTATATTGAATTTTGTTGATCATTTATTTTGTTAATAAATCTTTAATAAATGAATTGTGTCATTGTAGATTGCAGTATTAATCGTTCCTTTTTCGTTTAAGTTGGGTCAATTTTTGAGAAGTGACTTTAGCTTCAATATTAAGTAAACGATAGCTTTTTTCTATTTGTATATATTTGTAAGCAGAAAAATATCCAGTGCAGGTTTGGAGAGGTTGATAGTCCTGCGCTTATGTTTTTTTGTCAGAAAAATTATATAACAGATGTTTACAAACAGTAATGTTGTACTTGAAAGTAGGTAGATACATCAAGGTTAATATCTACAATTATAAAAACAAACAAACATAGAAGTGATAAGGAATATTTCTTATCTATTTAAGCATCATATTTTTAATCTATGTACAAAATAATTTACTACTAATTTATTGTTGTGTTCCACTATCGTCATAATTTGTGTACACCCTTTACGTGTTTTTATTGAAATGTCCCGAACCTTCTGGGATTGCATCTATTGTGTAAATAGTAGTAGAATGTTTTCATTATGTGATAGATGTCATCATAGAGCATCTAATCTACAATCTATATTTCCGTATATACAAATCGCATTTAATTTGTTTATTTTAAACTGTTGATTGAAATTCTTAAGCCCAAGTAGCTGTTTTACTAAGGCGAGTCTTGTATTTGGCGCTTATAACAGTAAATCTTTGGTTTAAATAAGTTATTTATGTAATTAGTTTATGTACATTATAGGTGTATATTTTTAAATACTTCGCAAAGTCCGAATCTCTGATTCCGAAGGATCGTTATTTTCCTCAAAGTGCTTCTGCGATTTTTTTTGCAAATGTTGACCAAGTTTCGTTGGCTGTGTTTTCCGGCTAAAAATGTTGCCATTCTTAATTCAGTGGTGATTTGTTTTAATGATTTTTCTCGACAATACTGGGACACAATAATTTCGCGCAACATTCAAACATTTTTGTTCAAAGATTTAAAAATGTTTAATTTTCTTCTAATTTGATTATTATTACTGTTTTAAACGGTACATCCTGTATATGTTATGTACTCAAATCCCTGAAACTAAACAGGCAATACGGTAAGCGAAAATATTACAGTAGAGTACATTAATAAAACAACAGCCCAACGACGAGAACAACGGTACACGGTCGGTAATTTCGTTGATCGTCGGTCGGTCGAACGCTGTAAAAACCCGAACGGATAGAGGAGTAGCACCAGCAGCAGCACAGCAAGGCAGCAACATAATACGCTTTGCCGATTACACAGGAAAGGAAGCGGAGTGCGACGTTGCCAGGTCGCACCCCGCATGCAGCCTTGCGTGGTGTGTGTATGTGTGTGTGTAGGGTACGAAATCGAGTTTTCTTCTTCACCGCGATGGTTGTGCCTGCCTGTATTGTTGCCTGAGTTGCTCGCTTGCTTACCCGCCTATCTCTAAGCTAAGCTCTTGCTCTGGTCGTCGTTTCGGTGTTCCTCTTCGGGGAAATTTTTGATTTCGATTTCGTGCGCGGTTGTTGTTTAGCTCTAACCAGACTCCTACTAGCATATTGTGTATCGTTATACGCGGGTTTGAAAACAGTGCGTGAGCTGATTTAGGAAACGCCTGTGTGTACAGCGGATTCGTATGGGTATTATATCTTTTGTATTTAAGGATTTTACAATGACACTCAAAAGTATTAAACTTTAACGTTCGGTATAAAATTGGATGTAATTTTAGTTATTACTTCAAGAAAGTAAATGGTAAATTTATAATACAGTCATTGTAGACGTTAAACGTCACCAATTTTATTTCTGTGAAATGTAAAGTTGAATATTTTGTGTTGGTATTCTGCCAATATTTAGTTGGCATTTGAAATATAACTGAAACATAACCTATCTATCGTATGTATTTTATGTTTTTGTAATAAATACATTTTTGTTTGAAAATATGTATTTTAGTTGTTAATTGATGTTATTTGATTTTATCAAATTTATTTAGTTAGTTTTCTTTTAACTTATTATCACGCCACAGCTGTGACATTTATGTGAATTTAGGTAAGAATAAGTAATAATGACCGAGAATGCATCTAAAGACGCAATTTTTTTAAATAATAAAAAAATTAAATGTCAGAAAGATGGAAATGTTTTAAAAATAAAATCTCAGAAAGTCTAGTTTTATCAAAGTTGGTTCCTGCATGTGGTTTTATGTAGAGCTTTTGAATGTTAAAATTTGCATATTTTACATATTGGGATTTTGGAAAATTATTATTTTTTATAAATCACTTCCGTTGTAATGTATAACACTGAATGTCTTTGATATAATTCTATTATTTAAATAATGTAATGCGTTTTAAGTGCACAAAACATCATATAACAATATTACCTATTTTTGTTCTTTATCGTGTAAAGGACGAAGCTTCATGAAACACGCTGCTTCAAAGTTATGCCATTTGTTTTTTTTTTTTTATTTATAACAAATAAAATAATAAATACCATAAAAATTTCTATAGTGATTATCAATGATGCTGAATAAAAATCTCATCTTATTTCTGTACATTAATTCTAGCCGTGGAAGCCTACGCAATATGTGCAATACGCAATACTGATTTTCAAATTTATTTTGAAAGCAGTATAGAACAGTAAAACCGAAACCTAAAACTTAAATATTTACATTGCTATTAAGTTTTGCAGGAAATTAGTCTCGTAGAATTTACGGCAGTTGCAATATATTAATGAGATTTTAATGCACGATTGAAGGCTGGTAATCTGTAGTTTCGGGTATTAATGCGGTTGTTAGAGTAATCATTATAAAGGTTTCATTCGTCGCCAATCGAACGCTTCACTTTCATGTATTAAGAGCTAAGGAAACAAAATCATAAAAATTAAAGTGAATAATCACGGTAAATGTGTTCTGAAAAAGCGATACAATACTGTAGACATTTCTTAAAACTATTAATTTGATAGAAGTGCAATCGTTCTCATTGAAAATGACCCCTGAAATAATATACAACTTTGTGGAATATCTCGGTTTTGTGAGTATGGCAGACAATTATAAGCGAACAAGTTATTAATGAAATATATATAAATCAACAATAATTGTTTTAATTAATCTTTATTTTTATTTTGCTCTAATTTATTTGTTTAAATATCAAGTTATTGTTTTTTTCTTTACAGATTAATTATAATAAAGATATAATACAGATTAATTATAATAAAGTGGAGAAAACCCCGATTGGACGTGGATTTCTGAAAATCGGCGCACCGAAAAGATTGCCCAGAGAGTGTTAGCGTTCGAAAAATTTCCCCACACGACGTTAATAGTACGACTCATAACGCAAACACGGTCGACTACGATATCATCAAGGAGAAACCAACACATACCGTATAATACGTTTCAAAACTTATTGCTGAGTTGACCAGCTCTCCTCGTGTATAAGTGCGAGGAACGTGTATACGTGCGAGAAAGATAGCTACGGACAACGACAGAGACGGTCGTATAGAGGAAAGCAGAGACAGACCAACGTTGTTAGTGCTAGGAGGAACATTTACACACGAAACGAGAAAGACGGACCGACATAATCCAGCTCCGTCTGGCTTTTACGTGTGTAGCAGAGATAAAGGTTCGGCAGAGAGAGAGGTACTGCGTTTGCAGTCAGTCGCGGTCGGTCCGTGTGCGCTATATAGAACGAAGCCATTGCGAGCGAGCCGAGTTTTCTTCATACAGAGCGTGTTGTTCAAAAGATACCGTTCTCTTCGACGTTAAAATTGCAGCATTTCGGCGTGTCGGCGTCGATCGAGTAGGCCTATACCTATACGGAGGAGAGGCGACTTGGCAACGTCGCAGGGGAATGTCAGACGTTGTCAGGCCAAAGTAGGGGAAACATCGAGGACACACAGAGGCGATCGTGCTGCCGCGAACGGTCGACAAGCGCACTAAGTTTACAGCACGCCAGCGGAGCAGTGCCAGTATTAACGAAACGCCATGGCATCAGCTAAAGATACGGCTACGTTCTTTCTGCAGGGCACCAGTACCCAATTCGAGCAGGTCCTCAAGCTGTATCCACAAGCATTGCGTCTGAAAGCGGAACGTAAGACGAAAAAACCGGAAGAATTGATAAAATTGGACAATTGGTAAGTCTCTTTCTCTCTTAATACTTAATACGCTATTCCGTTTATCTATTCCTAACGCGCCGCGTTCGATGTGTGTACACAATGCGACCGACGGGAGTTTTGTTCTTCTTCATTTTCGGGAGGTTCTTTCGAAATTTCGAAGCGAATTCGTGCGTGCTGTATCGTAATACCGACGGTGTGTGTATGTGTGTGTCAATGAACTCCCCTTACACTTATAAGTGTGCTCTCCATGCAACCGTTCCATCGAATAACTAACTGCAAGTCTCTCGAATTCTCGCGGTCTACAAATTAAAATCCAGGAGACCACCCTCTCATTAAAATTACGATTCGTCACGTGATTCTTCTTGCCGATAGTTCGCAGTGTGCCTTGCGTATTATTAATAAAATATTTCCATACATACAAATGGCTGGATGAACGGTGGCGTCATGGCTGCTGGCTGCGCTGTGGCCGTGTACTACCTAGTCCGTTCGGATTCTCCCTGTATGCTGGACATTTCGGGGATGTTTTTAGATTGCTAGAGGCGTCTAATCGTCGATCTCATCGCGCGTATATGCGATTTTCGGACGGCGAAAACTATAAACTCGTCGTCCTGAGTTCTCTGCGCGTTTCTATACATCGCGGACATCCTTTCAAAATGGTGTCGGCCGTTCGACAAACAAAAGCCGAACGTTTCGCCTTCGAATAAAGCCAACTACCATCGAGTCTATTCAATTTTTATTGTAACGAATAGCGGAAAATGTTTTTCATTCTTCGAGGAAAATATTGGAAATGTTTTCGGGGGGATTTTCCCGTTTAAAACTCATTTAATTAAAGATTAAATTAGCTTACCACATAGGATATTCGTGTCATCACCTTGAGCGAGTTGTTATGAAGAAAGTTGCTATTTTATATTATGTTATATTTTTCTAATGCTTTAAAATTGTTTTCGTATATTTTTTAAAAACCCCAAAATATTTTGTTAATAATTCTTTTGTATCTAATTAATTTACTAATCTTTGTTAATCTATGTAATACAATGGGAGTTTCATTGTTGTTTTAAATTTTGAAAAAATTAAATGAAAAGTTGCCACCCCCGTTTCCACTTTTTAAAACAAATAATCTAGATGTTAAATGTCTTTTAGTTTTAATTTTAATACTTCCATTGTTATTTTTAAACGTCATTTGAATAAAATACAAATTTAATTTATTTTTAATTTAAATTATCATTTTTGAAAAATATCTTTTTGACTTAATTTTAAAATTTATACGTTTGGTTTATTGGTAAGTGCATTGATGCTTCTAGAGGGTGAAAAGTTCTTCGAACAATGCGTTATACAAAAGCTAATACGGTTATTTTATGTTTGTAGAATTTTTTCAATAATTTCGTCCAATTTAACTATCAGCGTTTCAATGTCTACGGCAACAACGTTGCACAGGGAAAGGAATTCATTTTAGAAGGACGAGCGGGTTTGGTAAACCCTTCCTTTTAAATGCCTTCAGCAATTTATAGGATAGGAAAACCCTTATAAAAATTCTCTTAACAAATGAAAGTTAATTTAAAAAAAAAAGGAAGAATATCAAATGAATATTTGTAAAACATTATGTTTAGCTGCCTAGTATAACAATAGGGATTATTATTATTATATTAATTCAAGAAGAAGGATATCACGAAGCCAAAATACGTCATATGGCAGTTACAGGGCAGTTCGCTGGACGATAAAGCAAGAACTTCGATTTTTTTAAAGTAGATTTGCCGTCCGATTTAAATTAATACAAGTAAAATCAAATACTTTAAATGTAGGTAATATTTTCGAATATATTTTTTTGTAGCAATCCATCTACATACACCGAACAAGCTAATGTTTGGGCTGGTTGAATGTAATAGGAAGGTATATGAGAAGAAACATAAAAAAATCATTAAAAACGTGCAAAAGTAATTCTTGCTTCTTCATTTCTTTGTATTATGGACACATGGAACAATGGATTTTTTATAGTAATATTCAGAATCTTGTTAGTTTCGTTTTTACTTAAAAAAATGCTAGTCTTTAACGTTTTTTCCAATAAATAATTAAACTACTTTTATATTTTCGTTTGGCTTCAAGAAATAGGTCTCGAAACCTCATTCCGTAACTATTATTTACTCAACTTCTACAATAACCGATATCCCAACGAGTTCAAACCCACAAATAACGGTACACACCGCCATACGAATATCGGAAACTGTATAATCACTTAAAAAAATATTAACGTTTCACATCCTTTCAGGAAATATATATTACTAAGTTGCATAATTAGCAATAAACGCTTTAGGTATTGAACGTAAATATGCCTTTACACTCGATTTAACCTTCTAAAAATCAAAACAAATAATATTATATTTTTATTTTTGTTCTTAATTGACCGGTTAATCAACGGTAGAGAGCAAGGGAGAAATCAATAAGTCCTACAACCCCTAGTGAAAAATGACTGTACGTATAGCAATTAAATGAACGACTCTCTTAATTCTGATCGGCAGTTAGCGATTTCGAAGTAAGCAGCGCATACGTCAGAACCTGTTGCAGTAAACTAAATAAATAAATGTGCCGCATTAGTCACGTTTTCTTTATATTGAAGACGATTGAACAGGGTCGGGCTTAAGTTCAAAGACCCCGGAGATCTGAAACAACGGAACTACGCTGTAAACTTAAACTCTCTGAGCGGCGTCGATAGATCATCCAGGGTTGAAGTGTGGGATTAAATTTGTTAACAATAAGGTTTGTTTATAATAAATAAAGTTAGAAAAAACGGGGTACGTGTTGAAACAAATATAAATCAAAACTTGGCTATAATTATGATTATAATTAATTTTCCTAATAATTTTAATAAGACATGAGGATCCATCAATAAAAATAAAAATGGAAACGCAGATGCTATTATACTGCTTATGTTACAACCCTTAGTTGATATGGAAAGGTTAATTTTGAGGAATTTTTGATGTTTTGTGGAAATTGGTGCGGTACTGTATCTACTTATTAATCGGGATTCCGCATTTATTCTAGTCATTCATATTCGTGTTAGTTTATTATTGTACAAGTGCAGTCTACTTAACTAGTTGCAACTTTGGTTTTTGTTTTATTTTGTTTTTTTTATTATTTTATTCTTTTAGTGTTCAGCAAACTAAAATATTATTTTTTTTATAATCTGCATTTTTTAGGAAGCATAACGTATGTCATTGCCATTACATTAAAAATTCAAATACTTATGTATAATAATAATAATAATCCTATAAATACAATTCGAGTATCCAAAAGGTGTATCTTTTATGGATCTAAGACAGGTTGTGCAACATGTAGTAAATGACAAATAAACAATAGCAATAAATATATATTCTTCATATATCTTAAAATGTACTTTACAATATTATTGAATCAAAGCAGGAAACTATTTATTTTGTAATTTTTCTTCTCATATCTATCTACTTCACGCCATTCATTGCAGCCATTTCAATATTCTTTGCACTACACGACTTTGTATTTAAATTCAGCGGAGTGCTCAATATACACGTTCCCCAGCGATGCTCCCATGTCTAATCCATCCAATTAGTAGTTGGTCCATTGATATCCTAAGAAATAGTCGCCATCACGGATGATGGAACATCCTTCGTCTTTTTCGGAGTCGATTTACCATTCGCAGTTCATTGTTTCAACTGTGCCTTGGCTTCGGAAGCGTACTCGTTTAGTCAAGTTTCATCTACAGCCATTAAAACTACGAGTTAACCTATAGGAACATGCTTATCATCCTTAAGCTATTGTAGCAAATTCATCTTCTGATTTTATTTTAATATTTATACTATATTCATACTATTGCAGGAATAGTGAGAAATGAATGTGTTCCTTTAATGACTCCTTGCGAATTTAGGTACCAAAATGAACTGCCGAAGAAGATCAAAAGTAGAGGAAAGGACGCCCATATGATACACGAAGAACTAGTCCAGACGATGAAATGGAAGCAGATCAGAGGCAAATTTTACCCACAGTTATCCTACCTCGTTAAAGTAAATACCCCTCGTGCCGTAATGCAAGAAACAAAGAAGGCCTTTCGCAAACTGCCCAATCTCGAGCAGGCCATCACTGCCCTATCGAATCTAAAAGGTGTCGGAACAACAATGGCGTCCGGTAAGATCATATTCCTTAATTTTTCATTATTTTTTTTTGTCATTGCTATGACATTCTAAATGTTATTGATGTTTTTTGACCTTCCGGCAGCATTGTTAGCAGCTGCTTGTCCAGAGAGTGCCCCCTTCATGGCCGACGAATGTCTGATGGCTATTCCGGAGATTGAAGGTATAGATTACACAACAAAGGAGTACCTGAAATTCGTCAATCATATACAGACGGCGGTGGAAAGACTTAATAGGACGTCAGATAGTAAAATTAGTTGGTCGCCACATAAAGTCGAATTAGCTATATGGACGCATTATATCGTCTCAGAACTGAAACCGGAATTACTATCATGTAAGTATAATAATAACACCGTTCTGTGGTGCATTAAAGTATTTGTTAATAAAAAATCAATCTGCAGAATCCGTTACACTTTAGCTTTTCGCGGTGGTTCCTAAAAGTCTAAAATTACCATTGAAAATATCCCCAGGCTCGCTTATTATTTCGAAAACAGTTTTTTTTTTCTAGTTTATCCTCTTCGATTTGTTACGTCTGTGTTGCATCCGCAATATTAGGAATTAATAGCTTCTTCAATTCCAATTGAATTTCACTTAACACCACAGCTTCATTTTTATGAGTATGTTTATCATTTTGTTCATTTTAGGGCAATCCAATGATTGTTGTATATCTTGATGCAGAATTTCTTGATAAAAACGAGCCTACTCACTGTCCTTGCTTTTGAAGCTACATCCTGAAAAGTAAAAAAAAAGTGTGGTCAAAATGTTCTTAAATTTTGAAGCTCAACGTTTAAAATGTAAGGGAGCTAGGCAAAGAATCTATTTGGCATAAGAAAGTTGATGCCATTATGGATATAGCCAATCTAAATGTGAATGAGCCTCAAAAAGATAACGAATACAAGACTATAGACTAAATGCCTGAACTATAGGATTCGGACACCTACACTTTTTGGAATAATGCTTATATGATTTCAGGCCTGCGTTGCCTTTTAAGACAGTGTAGGAAAAGCAACCTTAGGGTAATCTTATCTACACTTGCTGCATCATCAAACAAACTAAGTGTATGTGGCACCAAACAAAATAAATCTACAAATGTTGAATTTTACTAGTGCAAGTTCTGTTAAATATAGAAGAAACGTTTATTTCCACCGATCTCCAACTATCTTTATGTATTATTCAAAATATTTACAGAAACCGACAGAAATGGGGACACAATACATAATTATGAATAATTTCTGAATTTCAGAGACTAATAAGTTTGTCGCATATTTGTTTATTGCTCAGACTCGAGAAGATCAAGGCGTAGAGAATATGTTGAGGAAATCAATCGACAAGTTGTGTTTCTTAGTTATCGTAAAGCGATGGCACAATGATCACCTTCCAATAAATCACATCTTTCGAGCTCCTAAGCCAAAGACGGCAGTTACTGAAAAGATAATTGGTCTTGTACCGTCTTGATTGGAGAGGATCGGCATGTTACTGCCTGAAGTATTGAAGCAACTTTAAAGATTGATGTGAAAGCATTTCCGCCATTTTTACCCAAACATTTGATAGTACGTAAGCTTTTTGCCCGTTGAATTCCCGATAATTTGAAAGAGAAGAGCAGTTGACAGACAACATTCGCGAAATGTACAGTTACGGCTCGGTGGTCCAGTGGTAAGAGGGCCCGTTGTTCAATAAAATTGCAAAAGACAAACCATATAGCTTATCTTGTATCCGTCCCATTCCTGCACTACCATTATCTACTTTGCTATCTTGTTTGATCCTGAGTTCCCAACCGCAGGTGCATATCTACGCAACTTTGCTCAGACAACCTGTGCACTCGCTCTTGTGGTTCAATATTGGCACTGTTCTCTCAAAATGATATAGAAAATTTGTTTTTTTTTTTTTGCGTATTTATTCGAACAAAATCCGGGTGTTCTAAAATATCCAGCCATGGATGCATGTGTACATCGATGTTGATAATGACAATGGGTTTTTACTTTTCTTTTTTTTTTATTATACGCAGCAGTCCAAATTAACACACGTAACTTTGGATTTCGGCAAGTAACGAGTAGTCGGTAATGGTAATTTTATTTCACATCTCTATTACTGAACGGTAGAAATAATTAATTATTGTTTGCTTTATATTTGGCCAAGTATTTGTTAAAAATTGTTCGAAATCTCGTACATTTTAAAGACGCGATGCTTACTAGCTTGCCTTCACTTAACTTCACGCATTTTATTTTTCGTAGCGATATCATTAGAAAATGGCAACTCGGTCTCTTCGGTCGTCCTCCAGAACGGCGATTCTCTAGACAATACCACGTCAGATGACAGTAATCAAGGTCCGTTGAATGGCAAGACGGCGACGACGACGACTACCACCGTGCTAGACGAAGATACGAATACGTCGTACACGGAGGACAGCCTCGATAAGCCAACGACGCCGATCATCATGACGAATGAAGAAACAAACGATTCAATTGTTTCCGATTCCACGAATGATTCGTCGTCGAATGCCGCCGGCGCGCACGCCTTCAACAAGCGACGGCTGGACGAGGATGAAGAGGAGGATGACAACAGTAACTCGACCGATCAACAGCCTTCCAGCAAGAAAGTCAAAGCCGACATAGGGGACAAGTGACGGCCTCGGGCAGACCGTCAACGTCTTTCTTATTAATTTGTAAGTTTATATAATGATTAAAAAAATACATTATTATTATAGAGAAAATGAAGTAAAACAAACAAAAAGAGTACACAGACACAACCATACAACAAGCAAACAAAAAGCAAAAAGTTTAAACAAGGGAGAAACAAAACAACTAACAGACGTCGTATTTGTATACACGTATATGTTTTTAATTAATTAATTTTATTAAATAATTAATTATGGAAAACGTAAGACAAAATATATATGTGGAAGAAGAAGAAGGAAACGAATGAAAGATTTTTTTTAGCTAAATGAACGAGGAACTAAGCAAACTACAAAGGAAATGAATTTATTGCATACACTTTTTTCTTTGTTTTTAATTTTCTTTGTTTAGTTAATTAATCCGATTTGTCCATCAGATTATCGCAGTTTTTTACAAATCTTAAGATTTTTTTTGTTTAATTAACCCAGACGACCAATTGCGTCGTAAAAATAGGCAAAGTAAATTAAGATTTCAGTCGTCCACGCTTTAGAAAATAGTGTAAAGCTTATGGTTACAACGTGTGTTACTTAAAGGTGTATCCTCTTTAGTTTTGTTCCCAAACTAAACTGAACTTAAATCTGAATTATTGAGTTTATCACTAGAGATGACCAAGGCAGGTGCAATTATTACTTTTTTGCGGCGACTAGACAGACTCGTGTCCATTCGTCTCATGAGAGGGGGTTCGTGTTGCTAACTGGTTTCCCCGCTAGTCGAAAAACACGAGTCTATCTAGTCGTTGCAAAAAAAGTAATAATTTCACCTGCTTTTGCCATCTCTATTTATCAGTAATATAGAGCCATTACAAAATATTTCAAGTTTGACATGTCGATTATAATTTAATATGTCACAATTATTCAATTATATTTGGCACAATATAGTAACTATGTGGTAATGGTGTCCATAAGAGTTATACTGTTTTCTAAACTGCGAACGTGGTATAATGTCACTTAAAAGGTGGTCAAACTTAATAGATATCAATTACATTCTACGTTATGGCGAGAGATTTTTTCAAAACAACACAAATGAAGTTAATAGGACATGGGATGTATCGTAACCTAATATGTAAACCAGGCTAGGATTAAAATCATATATATATATATATATATATATATATATATATAATATTACTATATTGTGGGTTGTGCCAAACTTTGAAATTCATACAGACAGCGCGAAATTATAAAAAAAAACTAGCCGTGCATAGAAGAAAAAATAGTACAAGGGAAAAAGTGTATTTCAAAAAGAAACACAAACATGCGCATGTTCTAGAATTGGGAAATGTTTATTATAAAATACGGGAACTAAACGTATTTGTACGTACCATTTTCAGCCGGCAAGCCTCTTTTTTGAAAATGTTTTTTAAGGTAATGATTTTTATCTTGCAAATATGTATTTTCCCTGCGCTAGTTATGCGTTCAGTAAATCGCCTCTTTTTGGAAGTTATGGCTAAAATGAAATATGGAAATTACATTTTAATCATAGCATAGGTCTCAGTCAAGTAGAATTTTTGCTATTAATATCTGCACACCGTGAAGAAGTTTCTGTATATTTTTTACCGATAAATTCGAATTGAGACTATGAACTTAACGCTATTCAATTAAAATTACTAGCAACACTATTTTTTGTGGTAGACTCACATATTGGAACCAGTTGCGTAGGATACTAACGGTTGCTGCATTTGGGTTTAGAAACGAACTTTAAAAACAAACTTTTATTCGTAAGATATGTGATTCTTCTTTTGCCGGTAAAGTGAAAAATATCTGTTAAAAATTATTATAACACAAGTTTTCTAATAAGTATCACGAGATCGTTTTGATGGTCTAAAATAAAAAAACACATTTTTGCAATTTTTATCAAATAAATGTGCTTATACATCATTCATAGGTGATTTCAGCGACCAATAAGCAATAAGAGGTTATATTGGTTGGTAATGTAGATTCTACGTAGAGAAACATAGATAAAATATTTAATTTTTAACCAATAGTTAAAGAGCTGTATCGGCACATGCGTAAAAGCTGTTCGCATCAATAGTGTGTACCCGATGTGTACTGTCTCGTTTTGATTTCGAAAATTTCTAGGCTAAACCCGTAATGTAGTAGTGTTATATATATGATTAAAATTTATCTGCCCCAGAATTTAGAGATAGTCAGTCACAGTAACATAATATCTAATTAACCACTATTAAAAGACAACGATACTATGGGTAATTGTTTCTTAACTCAACTTTCTATCTAGCTCCTTCTATTTTTGTTTGCAAACATGTACCGATACTGACTAAAATATCTATTTTTATTTTATTCCGAAAATCCAACCAATTTCTTGTTTGTTGTGTTAAAGCTTGTAAATGATGAAATAAAAAACCATATTGTGTTTTAATCCTTTGCGAGTAATATCGTATACATTATACTTCCCGTATTATATCCGCTAATATTGGCCTTAGAACTAGGGTTAAGCTATCAAATTGTTATCACATAAGTGACAATGAACCATTATTTTCAATGAATTTTGTGGAATGTGATTTGTAAACAACTGTGACAATCAAAATTAGTCCTTCATTAGTTTTGTTTATAAAAAAGAATTAAGACTAAATACATTCACCATCTTCGCTCCGTAAGCTATTCTTATTAATTTTATCGTATTTTGATAAATAGGTGCTTTACATTGTTTTATTGTCGAATGTTTAGTTTTTTGAGCTTTTTGTCGAATTCTTAGAACACTATTATTATCCGTGGAAATGTTTTACTACATCCTTTCATTTTATTTTAGTTGAAAGTGAAGAAAGACAAGCATAATAAAAGAGAATATTTTTCAGTAAGTTAAACATGAAAAAATTTTGAAAAATGCTTATTTATCAACATACTTAGTTACCATTGATAAATTTTTCAATTTATATTATTTATAACTATAAACTTCGCAAACAAATATAAGTAAAAGAAGGAAACATGGTGATCTTTTTTTAAATTAAAATAAAGAAATAGAGACCATGCGAAATGTTAGAAATGAAGTAGATTGATCAACGAAGATTTACCAATTCACGAAGAAAAGCTTACACTTTAAATATTTATTCGTCAACTAAATCTGAACGCTAAATGCTAATTACGAATTTTACGAAAGTAGATATTTATAATGCGAGTTTTTATAATGACTAGATAAGTATACCATGTTACCATTTCCTCTTTCTCCTTATCTTAATGATCTTTCCTACAAAGAATATGCTTCCAAATAAATCTTGTTCCTTCTCTTGGTTAATGTCCTCTTTGTTTCTAACATTTTGCGAATAAATACACGAATAAACCGCAAACAATGCAGGATGATTAGCATTCAGAATTTATCGTTGTTATTTTTAAATATGTTTTTATAGATTGTAAGGAGACTATTTGAGAAAATGAATCATTTTGATACACTTCTAGTTACGAAGAAATAAATAAAATATATTGAGTAACACATTTTTTTTATATATTATTATTATTAATTATTTACCACGTCTTCTTTTTATTATTCTTTTTTTTTGTTCTTAGAGTTAGAGAAACTAAATCATAAGTAATTTATTTCATATATTTTTTTCACACAGACACGTTAAATATTATAACTATATTATTATTACCTACTTCGATATACCTATTATTATTATGTATATTGTAATAATGATAATAACTATTCCTCCTAATTTTTTAATAATCTATTATTATTGTAATTCTTATTGATTAGGCATTCATTTTCGTTGTATCTGTACATTCCAATATTCCTTTTTTTTTTCGATACGATGATCATATTATATAAATATTATAATGTATATTGAGTCTATTATTATTTATGGTTTTATATAAAAAAAGAGAAGGACGATATCAACCAAAAAAGGAAAAGAAATATCATGATTCAGTTTAAGATGTTTCATATCTGATGTACTATTCTAACCTTGGTATACGGCAGCGATGTGACACGAAATGACTGTGAATAAAACGATTATTAAGGTTCGCAGAGTAGGTGCCAGACTGTGGGTGTATAGAAAGGCGGGTGATATTGCGGTAATATCACGCGCTGTACGAAAAAAAAAAATCGTAAAACTCTTCTATATGTTGATATGCTATATAGTATCATATAGTCAAATAGTGTCCCAAAATAAAGGAAGTATTCAACGCACGACATTTTGAAGAAACTATTTCACATATCAGAAATGAAACTAAAACTATTCAAGAAAATATAGAAACAAACTTTTGAATATTACAAAAAACTAAAATTATTAAAGGAAACGTCGAGAAAGAGGCAAGGGATTGAAGGCAAAAAGGAGTGTTCACACTAAAGTTTGCGACGCGGCTATAAAACTATAAAACGATGTCTATTAATTGGTGGCGGTGGGTGATGATGTAAACAGAAGAACGCGGACAACTATTTGATCTCTTCGTGTACTTCCGTTACAACGTACACAATATGCGGGGAAATCGGACCGCTACCACGCCCTCCCGTTTACGTCATCATCCACCGCTACTGCTATTAACAAAAATCTAGTGCAAAATGATGGAACACTTCATTTTGATGAAAGACCGTGGAATAGAAATTACAGTCACGCTTCTTTCTTCAAAAAATCACGAACCGCGCTGCTTTTAATATGACAAAATCGTTGGATGTATCGAGGAAATTAGCTTATAATCTTTTCAACAGTCATTTTCATTGTGTATGCTAAGATCACTGCGGTTAAAGTAAAGTCGATAAAAAAAATCACTATTAAGGTTACGAAATAATCACAAGTATCTTTAATGGTTTAAGTTCTTTCCTCCTATTTATTATGTATTTAAACGTTTTAATCTTAGAAAATTCTTCTAAACAATGTAACAAATTTAGCTTCAGATATGAAACATCGACAGAAGTTTTCGATGTTGTGACATTATCTAATATGTGCTTTCGTTTAGACAAAGACAATTTTTAGAATATCGAAAATATGAAGAAAAAAAAAAACAAAAAAAACAATCTCTTGTATTTTATTTTATAAAAAAAGTCGGAATTAAAAAAAAATAAAAAAAAGTGAAAAAATGATCCAAGTCGAAACGACGAAGATGTAACATGAATATAAGAAAATAGCTCCATTTTAATTAATAAATATTTATATAAATATTATATATATTATATAGTAAAACCACAAATAACTGAATGCCTTTATGAATAATACTGTAGGTCGTATACACTTTTACAAAAAATAAGAACTAAATAAACAAATAGTTAGTCAGATTGTTTAAAGAAAAAAATAATATAACAATATAGTGAAGTGTTTTATTTAAAGACGAAAAAAAAACTATTATAATGAAAGTAAAGTAAAAAAAACTTATTACTGTACTTGATAACTACTGCGAATTGGGATTGGAGATATGTTTCAAACTATGATCGTGTTGATATTGTGACATAATATAATGTTTGTATCTGTATAATAAAAACTATACATAAGATATAATAAATATATATATATACATTATATTATATATTTTGAATCGCTTAGGTCTTACTATTTACGCTTATCCCATTATTAAAAAACTTATTGACTATCGACTAAGTAAATATTGTATTAACTACTATTACATCTGCTTCTTTGGAATATCGTATTTCGTTTTCTTACGAAAGAAAAGGATTAAAAATGGGAGATCTACGAGAACATGTTTACAATCCCTTCGAGAAACTTATGTAATGTAAAGATATCAGTTGTAGAAATGAGTTTGAGGTTTTTGTAGGATATTTTCATAAATATAAATCTTTCACGGCTGCAGTCTCGTTTATTTAATGTTGAAGTTGTAGTGGAAGTTTCGAAACTTGAATTTTTTCACCCTAAAAGATAACAATTGAAACTTCCGCAGAAGTAACATTACCCACTAAATAGAAATTTCTTTTGAAGTTTCATCTATTGAAAAGAAATAAACATTGTAGTACCAACAAAATAACAACTACGATAAAATACGAAGAATAATGGTGATTCTGTGCCTGCTTACAACTAGAGATGACCAAGGCAGGTGCAATTATTACTTTTTTGCAACGATTAGACAGACTCGTGTCTATTCGTCCCATCAGTAGCAATGATGTCATGCCACAAATATTTTTAGAAAGTGCTCTTTAAGCAATAAATTAATTTGGAAATTATGTAACTAAATATTTTTTCCAATTGACGTCAAAAAAAGTTCTTGCGAAAATTAATAATACTCGTATGTGTTTCTACAAATAAAATAAGAAGAAATACAGTTATTAAAGCATATTCCACTGGCTACCCTGGACCAGAGTGAGTGTATATCTTTCGTCTCTATATGTTGGGAAAGGATCAATCTTGTAGAAAGCCAACGGTAGTAATAATCATATATATATATATATATATATATATATTGCTATATGTAAAACATGTACAAACCTACATAGGTATATATATATATAGGTTTGTACATATAGGTTTGTACGGTTGTATTCCATCATTTCATGTTTGGATCTGCAGCAACATATTAACTTTACAATTGTAGCTTGTCTCAAATGTTAACGATAAATTTAAAATAATAAAGTGCCCTGGAAAGTTGAAATAAATGCAATGAGAGGGAACATAGATGATCGGGTGATCAAATTACTGGATGGGATAGGCTTATTTCCATGAAGGTACGTGTTTAGCAATATCTGGAGATTAATATTTCAGCTAATGGTGAAGATGATTTAATTTGAACGAGTCCTCGTATACCTATATTACTCATTTTAACTGCGCTACAAACATACTTATTAACAGATACAAAGACGAAAGTAACGAAATTTCAACATCTAGTTAACACCATGACATGCCGCTTTACAGAGGAAAGCTAAAACACGCATTGCAATCATTTCCATGCGCGTAAAGCTACAATGTGCTCGTTTTTTAGCGATTTATTTGCTGGAAAGGAACTTTATTCATCCAAAAGTAAAATGCAAATAAAGCAGATTATAATCGTTTTATTAAAATCATCATAGGTAATATACATAAGTGTTTATTATATACATTTTGTTACAGGATTTAAAATTTTAAGTGTAGTATATTAAGATGCTCTATGTTGTTAATATTTTCCGGAACACATAGCAATCCTTTCCAACATCTATCTATTTCTTTTATTATATATTTTTCCCCCAATCATATTATAACTTATTTTATATATATGCACATACGATGATGTGGAAGGCATCAGAATAACATCTTGACTATACAATTTTACATAATAATTACTCTTCTAAGGTGGGTATTTCTTTCGTCCTGTACAAATTGTGTATAGACATTAAGTGTAGCTTTTATCAAGCAGATACTAACTATTAACACTGCCCTTGTACAAAAAAAAAAAAAACAAAAAAAATTAGGGTGACGGAAACAAACGGGTAACCAATTTCAATTAACTATAACTATCACAAAGAATATTATAGCTGCAAATTACGAAGGGTAATCCTTGGAATAAATTAACAAGCCAATATTTATATATATCACAGTACATTTTGATACTATATTGATTTTTTTTTTTGTTAGATACGATTGTTACAGTAGCAATAATAGTGCCGACTTTCAAGGTTGTACGTGTTCATTTTAATTTAGAAACTACGTTGCATCTACTTTTTTCAAATGGAATAGCCCGAGCATTTTGACAGTTTTAATTAATTCTAACAAATTTTTCATTACCTTTTATGTACTGCAAGGTGCGAATCTAAAAGTAGAAACGCAACCTTTTGTTTCAAATTTTCACCACCAAAATTGAATTAGAGTCCATGCATCTTTCTAATTCGTCAAAAAAAGTCGTTATGTTCTGTGATTTTAAAATAGCACCATTTTAAATTCTGGGAGTAACAACGAAATAATTATAATAATCATCTTTGCTAGCAGGAGCGGCCGGTGCACTGTATCTGCCGAGTTGTATTACACTTCGATTCCCTCATGCATTTCCGTTGCATACGTTGCAGTATGCAACGGAAACACGAAGAGAACAAAGCTATGTAATTTACCCCTCATTTACGTCAGCAGCAGCCGTCACTGTTTACTGGTCCCAAAAATGTATAAATAGAGCAAAACAAGAGTGCATGTAAATCCAGTACACTATCTCCAAAGTTTATCTGCTCATTGAATTAAAATGATAAAAAAAAAACCAAGTGAACGTTTTTGTACGTTTATTTGTTAATATTAAGTTAATAATGTATTAAGTAGTTTTTGTTTGTAGTAAAAATATTTCAAAATGTGTAACAATATACAACCGTCCTATTTATATACGTTCAATTGTTTTTTCTTCGTTTTTATCATTTTAATCTACAGAAAGAACCCCACAAGTTATGTCATATAATTGTGTTTATAGTTCTAATAATGAAGTCGGCAAAGGTGAACAGATAACTTTACGTACGCTATAGAATATGGCTCATTAATTCCATCCAGAATTCTAAATCGCCTATATTACAAATATAAATTATTTCTACTTATTATATAAAGTCAGAATCGACTGTAAAAAGAGCTATAAATTATTTTAAAAAAAGAAACTACAATTCCATTTGTTCTAACGATAGATAAGAAATACATCAATATAAAAACATCGTGGCAAAAAATTCCTTTAGAAAAAAGATCAACAATCGAAGGTGAAGAAAAAAAAATTCAACGTTTTATCCTATCATGTCTTCGTCGTTTTTCTGCGTCTTCGCCATTATCATTTCCAACTTTTGTATTCATATACATAGATTTTGTATTTCTCTATCAACAAGTTTGTCGCTTAAGAACTACTCAACTTCGTTTTAATTCCCCTAAACAAAAAAGAATCACCTCGCGATGTCGCACGATACGTTCAACTTAGGCTATCTGATGTAGGAGCAGAAGATGCCCGAGAATAAATTCTAGGGCAGGGACCCGTGTCATCTGCGGTGGTCAAGGCAGTAGACGGAGATGGAGCAATCGGCCGTACCGATCGCCAGCGCCACCTTGTGCGGATGGTAAGCGAGACAATTAACAGGACCGATGCGGTAACCCATGAAACCTTCGTAGAAACGTATCACATTAATGCAGCTACCGTGGAGATTGTAGATACCGACGCTTTGGTTGGGCGCACTGCAACATTTTATATTTATTAAAAACTAAATTGTAGCATTTAAAAAGGAAATTTGAAAATCATTTGATGATTTTGAACGCAGCATATTTGTTTTTCTGCAAACTGGAAAGAAAAAGATAAATCTACAGTGATATCTTTGTAGACCGCAGAACATCTACATTTCCCGTTTTGTTCCGGCGTTCCATTGCAATCTGCCGCCCAACATGGGTCAGCAACCCATTCTTTTGCATGTCCTATTCTAGAAGAAAGTATTGACTTTCTAATACTTACCAAGCATATGTATCGGCTGCTCTGTGAACAGCAAAAGCTGTCATCCGCGAGCTTTGAACGGGTTGCTGAGACGATACGGAGTTGCCCTTTCTTATATCGTAGATCCTCACATCACCTGAAACACTGCAAACAAATTCTCCATTTCAAACCAATCAGAAACGTTGTCTTCCGTCATACCTTCCGCTAATTACCGTGTTATCTCTCATCTGTACCCCTAACACCGACGAATTGTGCTCCATCCACGTTTTGACCCTGGCTTCGGCGGGATTACGTCTACGATCGAAGATCCTGACCGAACCGTCCGAGCAACCAGCGACCACAAGGCCCGATTTCGAGCAGACCTCTTCGTTCGCTCTGTCGATGCAGCGCATGATCAAACCGTCGTCGTTGGAATCGGATTTCCAGGGGTATACAGCTTCTTTATCGCCTGATTGAGAGTAGGTAGAATCGAGACAGGTTATCGAACAATCCGCGCCGGTTGGGATGTCGTACGCTTTCATTTCCCTTTCCGCATCCCAGAATCTTAAAACTCTGGTATCTCCTGTTGATATCACGGTTTGCGTCCATTGTTCCCAAGCCAATAGCAATCCAACAGGGTCTAAGAAAAAAGTTTAGAAAGTTCGGTGCTTATTTTAATCTTCCCTCAACGGTGTTTAAGTTTAGTATGGCTCAACATGCGCTGCAAAATATTTTGAAATCTATGGGTTATTTAGTGCTAAAATGGCGCTAAGCTGTACTTAATTTGCTACTGTATAAATGGGTATTAATGTATGTCTATACTTACCATTCAGCGCTCTTCCTTTAGCGGGAGGTACCAATTCGTTATGAGCCTGCCAAGCACTCACCAGAACTGGTTCTCTACTTCCCGTACTATTCGGTCGCCATATTTTCACACTACCGTCATTTGAGCCCGCCATCAATAAACCAACATCGAAAGCGTTGACCCATTCCAAAGCTGTTATTTGGCTTGTAGTATTCTTCGACGACTTGCAATGACAATAGGAGAGCTTAGCTCCTGTACCCCAATCCCATATACTGTTAAAAATTAATGTTCGTATTAATTTGTATTCAACGTTAACAGACTGGACACGTTTGAAAAATTATACTAACAATAATTATTGATCGAAGAATGATGATTGCCCTATGCTACACCTGTTTGCTTGGACTAAATAAATAAACACTGGGTACTTACGCAAAACTATCCCTTCCAGCTACGGCAATCTGTTGATCGTACGGATGAAATTGCACTATAGAAGGTGGTGCTGCACACCTCGTATTGAATGTTTGCGATTCGAGTTTCGAGCTGCCAGCACGTCTTTGATCCTCGACAGCTTCCTTCCTTATAGATTCGTTTCTAAGCATTAGACAATTAGTGCTGGATTTGTAACTTGCAATATTTCAACATTACTAACCTTATAAACCTCCATTCCTTCTCGTAATGTATCCTAGATTCTACGTCCTTAAATGCAAATTCTTTGGTAACCGATTGAGCGAATTGCTTGCAGGACCAAACTACGAAATTTGTTGATACTAACATCTTTTTTCTGTAATCCCGGACTTCCTTTTCTTCATTTATCGGATTGGGATGGAATTTCCTTCCTGGATATCCAAGAGTGTTACTTCTGCGAAGCAAATGTTGGATGTAAAGGTTTCAAAGGCTTCGAATTATGGTCGAAATCAATTTTGATTAAAAAAAACTAACTTCCCTTTCGGAGTATCCGGTTGGGGGTGTAATGTGGGCGGGCTTCCAGCTAAGTACGAGGGCCTATTATTTGGGCTTGGAGGTAAGCTGACGCTAGAACCGTATTTACCATCTCCCGGATCTCTCAGTTGAGATTTCTGAAAAATATTTTTGTTGTTTGATTTGTTCGCTCAAACTGTTCGTTAACCGGCCATCCATTTGGTATGGTGGATCCACTGGTAAGCATTTAATGAAAGTTAGTTACACAACTTACCGTAACTTGACTTCGAATATAACCAGTCACAGTCGTTGACATTTTAGCAACCTCAGGGTGAGGATCCGTATCCAACAAGCACAATCCGGCCCATAACTTCGTGTACACGGAGCCGGGTAGGCTGGAAAAGCTACCGTGGTGACTTAGAAGATTAATCGACGAACTCGACGACACCCTTTTCATGCGTTCGGTGCTATCAACGACATCTATATTGGCATGACTAGACGCAGGCGACATAACCCGCATTATCTTATCTCTGGCACCAAGAACAGCATGAACATCGACATCTAGAGAGTTAGTCGAAACTGTAATTACCTGCTGCCTATCCTTTTCATGCAGATGGGCGAAGCGTATTCATGAGAAGCTTGGAATAGATTTTCTTGTATGGCGACGTTGAGAAAAGCGTGTTCGAAGGCTAAGACGACCCACTGCATAGCTGCTACCAGTTCTTTACGGACTAAACTGCTCATATCGCCGTTGAGAGTATTAACTAGAGTCATGGCGACTGAATGGTCGATGGCGTTCGCGTGTTCCGATCTTAGAGGTACTGAATTGATAAAGGTGCCTAAAGCGTAGACTGCCGCTGCTCGAACCTAAATCATAGTACGAAATATACAGGATTAACAAACTCTTTATGTTCTTTTTGTTTCTGTACACATAACACTTTTAAACGTATAAATTTTTCTAAAATTCTTTTTTGGTAATTGGCTTCTGTTTTTTCTTGTGAACATACCTCTGGACAAGGATCCTGCAAAAGCGTATATAGTTTATCGTGCGCAATATCCCGAACCCCGGTCCATCTGGCTTTCTCGTAGTGGTCCCACAGTCGACCCAAACAGATGGCAACCCATTGTCTTAGCTGCGGACTGGGATCCGATAATTGTTCTAAGCATATACTGACTAGAGAACCTTGTCGAGCAGCTTCTTGGCCGTCTGGATATTCGTTTACGATGCAAGCCAAGACGAAAGCTGCCTGAGTCCGATACTGCGACTGCAAATTGACAAAATAATAGGAAAATTTGGATAACAAGTAAACAGATGCATAATAATGGACGCTCTATCCCATCTCAGTGGTACGGAACTAAAAAAATTCGGAGACAAATGTTCCACAACATAAAAATATAAGTGTACAGGGTATTCAGTTTCTACTGTGCACGATGCAAACTTATTTTTTGAATGGAACGGCCTGTATATTATCACTAGAGATGGCCGAGGCAAGTTAAATTATTACTTTTTTGGAGCGACTAGACAGACTCGTGTCTATTCGTTTCATAAGAAAGGGTTCGTGTTGCCTTCTGGTTTCCCCCGAGAGTCGACAAAACACGAGTCTGTCTAGTCTCTGCCAAAAAGTAATAATTATCTAATTATCACGATTTTAGATGCCTATCTTCAATTCATTGCAATGTTAGTTTTCGAGATTTTTGCGAAATGTCGCTACTTCCTTAACGGCCGATACTTTGAACGTCACATACGCTAGGTGGCGATTCAAATTTTATACAATTGACGGTACTTACGGAAATTGTAGGATCTTGCAGCACGGATAAAAAGTATTTATGCCCATTGTCCCTTACGAGATCTCCTTGGCATGACTATAACAAGATTCAGAAACAACTTTTAAGCATTTCCAAGATAAATAGAAATGTTGTTTTTCTCTTACATTATCTACAGCAAGAATCTTCGCCCATATAAACACTAACAGCGGACGAAGTTCTTTTGTAGAACTCTGCAGAAGTTTTAGAACGTAAGGAAAGATACCGACAGATAGTGCTAACGTCACCGCCCATGGACCTAGGTCTAGAAATCGGCCCAGAAGTTCGAGCGCTCGCATTCGATGTACTTGACTCAGTAAAACTTGCAGAACGATAGGTAGTTGTTCGGGTGGACTTCGTTCTTCAGAACCTAATAGTTTAAGTTATAAAATAAAAATAATGATATTACAAAATGTTTAGGAGGAGAATAATGGTCTGTATTTTATACAAATCAGTCCGCTCAAGTAGATATACCACAGTACCGATAATGGCAAAGCAAATGAGAGTACATTTGAGGTTTTCGACTACATTTCATCTGTTCACATTTTATTGGTTTACCTACTGAGACCGGAGTTCCTCATGGTTGCTTGTTGGGTCCTTCTTTACACACATGGTATTCAGAAGTACCCGGGGTGCCGTAATCGATTTTCGCGGATATCACGACGGGGTACTGCGCAAACAAGAACGAGGATAATATTTGAAGAACTGCAGATTAACGACCAGCGGTTGGGGTGAAATGATAAAACCAAGCACCTGCGGGATTGGCTTTGCTCACAAATTCGAAACAAGTTTGCTGATGCTAAAAATGCGCTGCTGCCACTGCTTTATAGAAGGGGACAACTTAATTAAGGTGTGTCTAAAACCAATAATTACTTATAGAGCCCCTTCATGGTTCACGGTCGCTCTTTGTCACCTCAAGAAATCGTGGGTTCTACAGAAGCAAGTATTGCATTTAATAACTGAAGCCACGTGGTTCGTCTGGAATATCTACGCGAGTTGGCCAAGCGCATGTGCATCGACGTGCAGCGGCTGAAGTGAAACCGCTAACAAGAGGACTAAAGAATTCCAAGGTGTCGGCCTAGGATCACATTTTCTAAACAAGTATGATAAAGCGCTAAAACAGTTAAACTTATAAAAGTAAAAACAGGAAACAATAATACTATAGTTGTGAAATTTCTTCCAAGACCACACTCTGCATCCAGAAAGAACTTTAAATATAGATGCAATATATGGTAAATTAAAGAACTTACCTAGCTTAAGCCAAACTTCAAACGCAGTTAATTGTTCCTCAAAAAACGGCAAATGCACAAAAGGTTCACCACATTCCCTTATTTGATAAAGTTGCCCAAGACTCAAATCCATCGCCAAATCCCAAGCCTGCCACATAGGATGTTGGTAGGTGGGCGGTAATGGTGGGTCACTAATTGGTGTGCAGTCACATGATCTCATGATCCGCTCAGCTAACAGGAAGTTGCGAAACAAGCTAGCGACTAATAAATCTTGTCTAAATAGTTTTTGAAAAAGATCTGCGTAAAAACAATCATGCTTTAATTGAAAAAAAGTTAATATCGTAACTATAAAAGTACCTCTAGGTAAAGTATTCCAAGCTATCGTGTCAGTGATTGCTGTAAATATCCAATTCAATTCACCCAACATTGTTTTACGATCAGTAATTTGACCAGGAATTCTGTTGAAGATCAATCAAATTAAGAAAAAAAAACATGCAGAAGGTGTCAAGGAATACCTTACCGATCAATGAGATTTATATTAACTTTAGGAACCAATTTCGAGGTTGATTGCAAAACATACCATCGTAATGCTACTCGTATTGGTGTCGTTAAACAAGAGGTAAACAAATCGGCAGGTAGATCAGGATTCATCGGCAAAACTTGATCTGCACTGCAAGCAGCTAATTGAATACAATTTGTAAACAAAGATGAAGAAGGTGGAGTATTTCGTTTCTAAAATAAGAAGAAATTTCACAAAAATAAAAGCACTGTACATAATCTTAATGGACAAAACCTCTGTTTCGTGTTGCGTAGCAAATTGTTTGAACGATTCAACAATTATGCCAGCATTTGAACAGTCATAAACATAGATAGACGGCGCACCCATCCATTTTTGTAAGTCATATACTGATAAAGGAATGTACTGCGTATATGACTAAAAAAAAATTATAGTTAACTTTATTAAGCATACAAGACTAGATAAATTTAAATTTACTCTATTGAACACCCAGATTTCACCATTAACTGTTGGTTTAGGAACTCCATGACCGTTATAATGAAACAAGACTCTTTCCTCTTTTGCATTTTTTCGCAAAGATGTACATAATTTTTTAACATCTTCAGCAGTAGGGTCCAGCGATTGCTTATACCTAGCACGAGGCTGCCATCTTTCATACTGCTTTTGTAAGTTTGCACCGATTGCATCTAAAGCCTTCTGTGGTGACATCGATAGAGGATCTTTAATAGAACAAAACCATGTACGTAACACAGTTAAAGTAGTTTTACACAGAATTAAATTACCAATCCAACATTCTAATCTAGCACAAGGCTGTGTTTTGATAACGTCAGGTGGATCCACCCCTACGTTTAAACAGAGAACTAAAGCGACGCTGACAGTCTTCATCTAATGAAAAAAATTTGAGGTTATTGCACATGTCAACATTGGTCAAGGTAAGGCGTAAAAGGATCAACAAATTTACCCTTTCTTTCGTTCTCCATGTCTGCGTTATACAATTAATTCCCTCGATCGCTTCTGAATGCCTATTCTGGGCGAATGCGAGGGGTAAGTCCCTGTCTGTGATTTTTTTGCGTTCTTCCGAATCTTCGCCGTTCTGTTCTTTATCAATCATAATTATTGCACTTTCGTTAACATTGACAATCAATGGTCTTATAATTAGTTATTGTGCACAGACTTTAGTTAAGAAGGCATATTACGCGTAAATAAAATAAATAAGGTCTGAATACAAACGCATGACAATTGATCAACCAAAATTTTAATTAGTGCAGCGTACTGAATTATCGACCGTTCGGTATGACGCGCATTCAAATATTTGGGTTTTTATTTCTTTATAAGAAATTTTTTGGAGCAAATATAAGGATTTTTATTTACGTATTATATTTTATTAATAATTCGCAAAAATAGTCAAACGCACAAAAATACAGAGATTTATATTTTTTGCATGTTATTTGCATTTCAACTAATACCCATTTCTTTACTGTAAACGGGACTCTCGATTATGTACAATATAATATATAACAAATATGTATTTTAAAGAATTTTGAGTACATATCATAAAATAGATGATTGAATGGCTAAGCGCAATACGAATAGTCACTTCATAACCGCTCATACAAAAACATATATTCTGATTTATACAGAGAGATCCAAAAAAAATTGCTAGAAGAAATACTCCATGCACCATGCTCGGCGCGTTCAGGGCACACACAAGGTGCTCTGAACGCATCAAGTAGAGTTAACGAATGTACAGATGTATGTATAAAGTAGAATAAAGTAAAGTACTTTAAAAATTTAAAGATGCCCTTTTGTTTACATAGTTAGAGAAATAATCTTTCTAAAAGTGGTTTCTGCTTAGCAAGTTGTTTATCTGTTATAAAAATTAGCACAGTCTTTATAACCAGAGATGAGCAAGGTAGGGAAATTTTGCAGCGACTAGACAGACTCGTGTTTTATCAACTCTTGGGGAAACCAACAGGTAACACAAACCCATTCACATGAGTCTGTCTGGTTGCTGCAAAAAAGAAATAATTTTCCCTACCTTGGCCATCTCTATGTACAATGCATGTTTCATCATTCTGCATCAACATTGTTAGACCGAGATATTTAACTAACTTCAGCAATCTGAGCATCTACAGAATTCCCTGCAGAATTTCACTGCTTATATCGAAGCAGATAATTTTTAGAAGTGATGGTCTACTTCGAACTACTGTCACTGTTAGACATCTTCGAATTGCAAGATATCTGTAAATTAAAGCCTGATTTTGCTGGAAGAACTAATGATGATAAAACAACCAAGTTATATCTGAACCGTAACGTCGATAATGATAGGCCACCTGGAGGTGAAGACATGGAAATCAAACAGGAAGACTTTCTAACAGTATATAACGTTATCTTTATTATAAACAAAATGGTATTGTGGGGAATTGTATAGGTTATTATTTTGTAATAAGTTGCAAAATTATGGAAAAATTGTATTAAGCTCCATAGACAAAAACCAATAACAACAATTTATACATTATTAAAAAAATAATAAAATAATATACGGAGTTATATCTCGCAGGATATATACGGAATTTAATCAATAGACACTCTTTGAGTAGTAATATCAGTACGTTGGTTCAAAATAGTAACAGCCATCTTTGGTGTAAAATTAACCACGCCTACTTCCTTCAGAGCTACTCCTCTTCGATCTTCCACGCCGGTGGCGCCTTCTAGAGCTAGCAAGGTCTCTCTTAGCAATAGAGCTGATCCCTTGCTAATTGTTAATAGATTACATGACTCGTTTAATCTACAAATCAAAATACGATCAATTTCTGCTTTAATTTGTTTTTTAAGTGAAATTACTTACTGACTGAAAAAATTATCTGGTTTCTCACTGAATTGAGAAAATAATGGGTACAAATTCCTTGTAATGTCGAATTTAAATTGTAAAGCACCTCCTTCATTAAATCTGCTATCAAGTACCAAATCTTCAAACAAATAGGCATCCAACTGATTGGCAATGAATTGCCAAACAATTTTGAATAGCTTGCTGGTTAAACTTTTTTGTAATTGGTGTAATCGTGTGCTTAGAATCTCGAACATTGGACAGGCCGAAGGAGTTAGTGACATAGATCTCATATCTTTGTTCAATGGCATTGCAGACCATCTAAAATATATGAAAGTAAGACTGTGCCTTTCTGAAGGAGAATTATCGTATAATACCTTTCTTGCCTATATTCCCTAATCCTACTTTTGACTTCCATTAATACAGTTTCAGCCAAAGTGCATAAGATGTCTTTCCGCATATGTCGATATAATGACAGTGTATCTGCAAAAACAGTTTCAGTCTCCATTTCGAACCCAGGAGTTCCATCGTAATCTAATATAGGAACATTTCTTGATTCTACACTCTCCAATTGGCTTTTATAATAAAATAAATTTAAGAAATGCTACAAATAAAACATTTTTAATTTCATATTACCCATTTAAGCAAATTTGTATACCAAGGTGTTTCCCCAATCGACTAGAACATTCTCGATATAATATAAAGTGTTAGCAATCATTGGTACCTTCGATTCTATAACATTACCAGTTTCAGCATTCTCAAGCTGTAGTAAACGTACCCTAAAATCATCCAATAGCTCTAACTGTAATTCTAAAAATTGCAGTCTATGCCCTGGCTGAGGTAGTAGCTCATATCGTTCTGTAATAGTTTGTAGTAATGTCATAAAATTATCGGCGCAAGTAGTGACTTTAAAGCTATCATCATCAGAAGAAATTGATTGGAATGTATCATACGAGTTCGGAGAGAGCATAACGTCCATTTTCTCAGTGGCATCTTCGTAAATACATAACTATTAAATAAATTAACTTAAACAATTGTTTTAATTATTCGGCTTACATTTCCTTTCCATATTCGTCCATTTTAAAAACACTGAAGCTTGAGTTAGCACAGCAAGGATGCTGGATTGTGTAGAAGGATAGTTGTATGTTTCCCGTAATTCTCTATCAAAGCCAAGAGCTTCGTCGATGCAATGTGAGAAGATAAAATCATCAAATTGTAAATTTGGGATGTCGGAATATAACTTTTCAACAGCTAGTTGCACAAGACCCCTCATCAATTCCATCTAATAGAATACAAAGAAAACCTTGTATTGAATGTTTCTTCTTCTAGCCAAAAAACATTACCTTCGCGTCAATATGATGCATACCAAGCCTGTCGATTATTGGTTGTATCCATTTTGTTACAAAATCAACATGATCTCTTATCCATGATAATATTTGCGTAAAATACCTACCAACATTTAGAAGATTTAATCTAATGACTAAACGCAAAGTGTTTAAATTTTAGCATGACTTACCATTCAGGTTTGTCAATTCTATTTGTCTGTCTAGTCCCATAGAAATGATACAAAAATCTTTTCTTCAATGGCACCAATAAATAATGTAATGGCAAACACAATGGTGGGAAATTTGACAATAAAGCGGAAGTTATCACAGGTGAGGTTGTCTCTTCGGGCATTTGAATTTGTAGCAAGTATTCGGCAACAATTTGCAAGTGCTGTATATTGGATTGAGATGGAACTTGCAAGCGAAAGTTTGTATTTACGAAAGGCCATTTTATAGCTTTGATAGTTTCTTCAAAATCGCTATAATTTAATTTAACAACATGCTACTTAAGAGATTTATTTTGGAAATAAGTAAAGCTAAAGTACCTTGCAAATTTGACTTTTAAAATAACATGCCAATGAAACAACGTATTCTTTAGGTGACTTTTCAAATTCACGGCATTTGAATTCATGAGATTTCGACTAATTTCACATAGATTTGCGAATATTGTAGCACATCTTTCATCATCCCCATTTGACATTTCCTTTTGCAAATCTAAACTACAAAATATCTTCATATAAAGTATGTGCAGTAATAAATAGCTTAACTGGTTCGCACTAACCTTAAAAATTCAATACGTTGAATTACTTTCAAATATTGCAGGAGACATTGTAAGTTATTAATTTTATCTACATAATCCTGTACAGTCATTCTAACCTCATCAACTTCATCTAAATCTTTATTAATATCGCCAATCAACGTATTCGACTTCTCGCTATGTTCATCTATGAGAACGACGTTTTTTTCTATTTTATTGATTATTTGAACTATGCTTGAATTTTCATTAGTTAAATCAAGCTAAAATATACAAAATTCATACACAAAAACTGGGTGATTGAAAAATGTTTGATACCTCAGATTCAATATGTTTAATTTTATCAACGTAACGTTGACGAATTTCTTTACATTTTTCCAGATCAAACAAATCTTTTCCATATTTGTCATTCAATAATTTTATTATCTCTTGATGGTCGTCTTCTCCAGTTGTCATTGTTCAAAGAGCAGTTTTGTTCTTATGTGGCAATACGAAAGAATATGTTGTTGATGTGCTTATTGGCCTTTTACAATCACTTAGTAATTATTTAGGCAAATATCGTCAGCAATGGTACTTTTGGACTACCCATTCACTTCACTAATTTCAACACATTTTACAATTTTAATTTCTTTGCAGTAAAGTAATGGTGGTATAATTGTAAAGTATCTAACCTAAAATATTTGAATATGATTATAATGTTTGTCGGTGTTTATGGTGTTCTCCTCCTCCAAAAGATAATGTAATTAAACATACTGGAAAATCGATCACTGTGCTTGTCCGTACTAGTATGCGGTTGATCAATTTTATATTAAAATGTTCATTTTGGCTAAGTACTTTTCCCTAACTTTACTTTTAATTGGGTTGTTTGGATTTACTATATACACGTATTTGTGCAATTTTAGTGATAAATTTTTAGCTTATATCGAAAATCATTTTTATAAAATAGAAAAGGAATACGACTACATCATAGGTAAGTACAAAAACCATATTTAAAAAAATGTTAACGTTTTCAACCAATGCTTAAATAATAATTTTTTGAATTACGTTTTATTACGTGAAAGTAAAATAATTAAACGATCTTTATAACAACAATAGATTTGTTTGCTCGGGGTGCGTTTATTACTCGGTGTAATGCATACATAGAGCATAAGGACGCCACTGGAGTAGTCGGTAGATTTGTTCGCCCTGCCTTTAGTTGGTTGGGCCTGGTGCAACAGTACTGGCGCATAGTAGAAATGTCTTTCGGGTGTTGTCGCGTACTTGATGTTTGACATGACGTTTCGCTGATCATGCTGTCAGCTTCTTCCGAGGATTTCTGAAGACTGGTGTTGTTGTCTCTTGGTCCTCGCGTCGTTCTCTGTATGATGACTCCGCAATGCTAACTTCCATGTGTTGCTGCTTTCGTATCCATCTTCGCGATTGAAGTTGTTGGTGTTCTTCATTATTTCTATGGATTCGCGTATTATCCTCGGGTAGTAGTGGCTGGTCCTGGCTAATACCTTAACGTCGCTGCAGCTTATGCGGTTGTCTCCTTGCTGGTGCAGATGTTCTGCTACTGCAAATTTTTCAATGTGCCTAAGGCGTGCCTCTCATGTTCTTTCACTCTGCACTGAATACCCCGTCATGTTTGACCGATGTAGTTTCTTCCACATTGGCATTTCTTGTAGTTTCACGTCCTTGTTGGGAGGGAGTAGCTGGTTGATTTTGGTCACCGCGTTGCATCGTGTCTCCTAGGGTCTTTTTCAACCTGTCGGAGACTCCGGCTATGTACGGAAGGTTTGCGTATCCTGCTGGTTGGTGTCGGTGTGCGTCCTTTTTCTGCTCTCGTGGTTCCATTATATCTTTTCTATTGTAGCCGTTCTTCTGCAAAGCGTCTTCTGCTGTGGCTGTTGTGGCTGATGGTGAGATGTTGCCTGCAGGTACCGGTCTGTGTGAGTCTTCTTACGGTATACACTGTGGCCCAGTCTACTGCAGTCAGTGCGCTCCACTAGGTCATCTAGGAATGGTAAGGTGCCGTCTTCTTGGATCTCCATGGTGAAGTTGATGTTTGTGTCTTGTCTGTTGATATGGTGTAGGAATTCCTCTAAATTTTTTGGTCCGTGCGGCCATATAACAAAGGTGTCATCTACATATATGTACCATCATTTAGGTTTCATCCTGCTAGATTCGATGGCTTCTTGTTCGAATGCTTCTATAAAGATGTTGGCGATGACAGGTGACGGAGGAGATCCCATTGCAGCACCACTCGCTTTTTCGTAGAATCCTCCGTTCCACAGGAAGTAGGTCGAAGTAAGGCAGAGTCTCGCCAAAATCAGCAACACATGGAAGTTAGCACTGTGGAATCGTCATACAGCGAACGACGCGATTCATCGGAGTGGAACGGTTATGGATCAGCAAAGCGGAACAGAAATGGGGTATATAACGAGGAGCAAAATTTTTTGCCTCCGCTGCAGCGAGATTATCAATAAAATACGAGCATTTATTGTCCGAGGCGATGTTCGACTATTATAACGCTCTTCTTATTTGAAATTTAAATTCACGCTACTTTCTTCGGTGTATACACTTCTTACTCCTAGACCTCATAACAAGAAAAAATCTGTTTTGAAACAAAGGCATAATCTTGAGAGTCTGACTGTATATATTCTAACCGCCATACCAAAATACATAGGTCCATGCTATGTAATTTGGACATGAATTTATAATAATACTATATTTTTTTTAGTCGGCGCTGGTTCGGCTGGTAGCGTCATTGCATCCCGTTTATCAGAAGATCCCAACATAACGGTTCTAGTTTTAGAAGCTGGTGGTTTTGGATGTAAATTGCTTGATATTCCTGTAATAAGTCCACTTTTGCATAGAACAATATACGATTGGCAATATGAAACTGTTCCTCAGAGTCATGCGTGTGGAGCTTTCCAATCTAACGTAATTACATATTGATGTATAGAAATAATTAAGAAAATTAAATTTTAACCATTTTTAATTATCAGGCAAGTCCATGGCCTGTGGGGAAACTTATTGGAGGTGGCGGTCGGCTAAACAACATGATGTATACTCGAGGGCATCCCGATGATTTTAAGGAATGGTATAAAGACCTAGAAGGCTTCGATTATGAACGTGATATCCTTCAATATTTTAAAAAGTCTGAAAATCAAATCGGAAGCTATTACAGCGATTGTAATTATTTTTGTTTTGCTATCTCTGTTATTTAAAATTTATTATATTACCATACCTTAGCTAAATATCATGCATCAGATGGGCCATTAACTGCCAACGACTTAACTGCTGTTTCTGAAATGTATGAAGCGGTTGCCAGGACTGCTAGGGATATGGGATTCCCGGTCAGGGATATTAATGGAAAATTTTGTACAGGTATTTTTGTAATTCTAATTTTGAATTTACATTTATATATACTCCGATTTTTGAATCACTCTCTAATGATGCAGGGTTTTCTCAGCCTCAAGTTAACATGAAAAGTGGATCAAGATTCTCAACAGGACACCACTTACTTCAATACCGTAGACCTAATTTGTTTATCAAAGTCTTCGCTCATGTTGAGAAGATATTTTTGAAAGGCAATTATGAAGCTTATGCTGTAAAATATAAATTTTTGAACGATGTTCGCATTATTAGAGCCAGAAAAGGTGTAGTTCTCTCCGCAGGCGTTATAGGATCTCCCAAATTGCTAATGTTATCTGGTGTTGGGGATGAAACACATCTCAAGAGCATTGGAATCCAACCCATATTAAATTTACCAGTTGGATACAACTTGCAAGATCATATTAGCACTGGATATGATCTTATTTTACTTAATCGACCTTTGAATGTTAGTTTTTACTCATTATTTTCCCCACTTAGCTCTTTGAAATACTTTTTCCAATCTGGAGGCCCATTTACTACCGTTGGTTGTGAAGCTTTGGCATTACTAAATACAAACTGTATAAATAATACTATAGAATATGATTTGTGTGAAAAAAGATGGGGTCGCCCTGATTTGGAACTGATGTTCATGCCAGTGGGACTCTCCGCGGACTATGGGATGCATCTTAGAGATATAGTAAAGCTAGACAAACATATTTGGGATAACTACTTCTCCAAAATAACAAATTACTTTGCTGTGAATATTCTACCGATTGTATTACATCCAAAGAGTATTGGTACCGTTCGTTTAAAGGACAAGAATCCTTCAAGCAAGCCAGAAATTAATCCAAATTACCTCTCGAATCCTTTGGATGTTGATGTACTTATGAAAGGGATTAGATTTGTTAAAGAATTCATCAAAATGCCTGCCATGCAAGAATTAGGCGCTCGATTTAATAATTTAACATTCCCTGGTTGTGAAGGTTTCGAATTTGATTCTGATAATTATTGGAGATGTTATATTAAGCAGGTCAGTTTCACCTTGTACCATCCCATTGGTACTTGCAAAATGGGCAATGAAAACAAAGCTGACAGCGTTGTTAATTATAATTTTCAAGTAATCGGTGTTAATAAACTATTTGTAGCTGATGCATCCGCTGTACCTAGTCTAGTCAGCGCTAATATTAACGCGGCCGTTGTTATGTTAGCCGAGAAAGCAGCTGATGCTATAAAAGAATACAGCTATTTGGAGACTGGTTTGTGCCATATTATGGAAATATTTGTAAAACTGATTGTATGTAAACAATTTTAGTTGTTATGGGTAGCTACTTGTATATTGAGCATTATTTGTAAATAAGGTAAGTGGGGAAATGTATTTTTTTTTATCTTTAAACAGGAAACAAATAGTAACAGTGCTGTTTTATTTCATTCTGTTACATTATTTTTTTGTAAAATTAAGTAAATTTTAAATTGCTTAAGATGGATGTATATATTAATAAACATATAGATAGACGATCTTTAGGAATGTTCTCTTGTAATTCACTATTTTAAAAGAAAAATACTCCTAATTTAAACTCGGGGTCACATTGTTAGCTGTTAGTCTGACGCCATTCAGTACGAAGGAATTCTTTAACTGGTTTCGGTTGTTGCGTTTAGCGCTACGTAACAGATAACGATTGGGAATATATCGCTATTTGCTATACATTGAAATTATTTCCCCTTCGTGTTGACCATATCAAGGGCGCTTTAACGTTTGGGTATCGCAACTATTGAGCTAGATAATCGGCGACGTTTTTTTTTTTTATATTTCTGAGGCATTGTAGTATTAAAAGAGGCAAATTCTGTATAAATCCCGATTTTGCAATATATAAAACTGCTACATTGGTAGCAATGACGCTCATGTTCATCGTTATGAAGTTGGTATCGAAAACGTCACAGGGAATAATTCACTTCTTCTAACTTCTATTGTCACTGCGCCATTTTGCTTTAACATTTTTAGGTTATAAAGTAATCACAGTCGTTTTACGTGACAAGAAAATCATATGATTTTCGCTTCTTTTGAGAAAAAAATAGAGTGGGTGGTTAAATGCCGAAAAAAACGAGCAATATCTGGCAGTACTGCACGGTACTGGATCGTACGCACGCCAAATGTATGATATGCAAACAGCGACTATCTTACAAATCTTCCATAACAAACATAAAGCGTCACTTGGCCAGGAAGCATCCGGAAGTGTGTCAGTACGTGGTAGGTAATGGTAACCCGTATCACGTCGAAACTATCGAAATCAAACCGGGTACAGCCGAATCTGAAGGTGCAGATTGCGGAACGTATGATGAGAGTGTGCCTGTTGAAAATGACTACAATTTAGAAGGAACTACAGAGATCGTCACGACTTGCGGAACATTTCATGTAAGTATTTACCTGTTATGTACCTTAATTAAGTAATAACTAACTATAAACAGTAGTCCTGAATGAAATTACTCTGAAATGGCTATTGACTACTACTAACCATGACCACCAGGTTCATAGGTTTCATTTAGAAATTTTCCAATGATATTGAGTGTTTTTTAATTGCTCGAACCTTTCATCGAACAGTTTGAGCAAGACAAATGCGTTTTTGTAAATGAAGGAAAGTAAACCTGCCGCATTAAAATTGTTCAAACAGCTTTTTCATCGCTGTATATATAGATGTAAAGGGTTTGTAAAGGTCACTATAAACTTAAATTGCCCAAGATGTGCTTTCTCGATGTCAGTTATCAAATTTCATTCTTAATTCCCTTAATTAGTATTCCTGTATTCTCTGGAATGAATTATTTGGACCAAAAGAATATCACAAGGTGTTAGGCTAGGCAGGCCAATTTATTTTCCTACCCGACCAAACCACCAATTAAGAATTACAAAGTTCAAATATTCCCTAACATCTAACACTAAATAAACCAGCCACCTACCCTGCTGGAAAATATTGTTAAAACCTGATATCTACAAATTACTTATGATTTCAGATCATCCCGAAAGTTGTTACAGAAACAAACGCTGATGATTCGCCCGAAGCAGCAGCCGAAACATCACCGATTCACGCAGAACGAGAGATAAAAAAGCAAAAAACTAGTAATGTTTGGCAACACTGTACCCCGATTGATAGAGAGTATGCGCGGTGTAACATTTGCGAGGCGGTTTTATCCTACAGGACATCTATTACGAACATCAAGAAGCATCTTGTGAGGAAGCATAACTTCGAGTATCCAGCTTGCGGGTTGAATAAAGTAAGTTAATTAATTAATTAATAACAAACATGAATCTTAATTATCTTCCAATATTTGCAGATAATATCGAAAAATAGCTACGTAGTTTTTACCAACGATGATGAAGATCAATCCTCCACCTTACAGACACCAAACGAGAGTACACCTACCAAAATTGAGCCTGTTTCCGACGAAGGAAATCCCGGCTTTTTGCACTCGTACTCCCGTAAAAGGGATTCTCAAAGCATGACCATGAAAAGTCGTTTGGATAATAAACTCCTGGACGTTTTCATCAAAGACTACCAACCTTTCAGAATCGTTGAAGATGTCGGATTTAGATCTTTCGTAAGGTCGCTGAATTCCTGCTACGTGATACCTAGTAAACAACAGATAGTAAAATGCCTGGCCACAGCTTACGGAAAGTGTTTGACGGACATGAAAGAGCATGCGCAGCACATCAAAGAATGCTGCTTAACAACGGAGTGTTGGAATTCGGAGCTTAATGACGGTTTCATAGCTGTTACGGTACATTTTATCAATGAGGAGTTCACTATAAAATCTATTTTACTAGAGTGCCTCTCTTTGAATGTAACCACGAATATAGTTAGGGAATTGCAAAGGATCACAGATGAGTGGGGTATCAGCGAAAAAATATTATTGGCAGTGTCTGATAACGATACAAGCGTCCAAGCAGCAATGGCCGAGTTAGAATGGAATTATTTTGGGTGTTTTGCGCATACTATAAATTCGATGGTGCAAGACGTTTTGTTTGTAATGGATGCCTTATTGGAAAAAGTAAAATCGGTCGTCGTTTATTTCAAGACAAATCCCGAAGCTAGCGCCAAGCTAGAGATCTGCCAAAAATCTCCAGAAATAAACGGCAAACCTAAGAAAATTTATCAAGACGACGGTAGATGGATCTCAACTTTGCGCATGCTTGAAAGGTTTCTTGAACTAGAGGAAGCTATTAAACAGACATCGTTACTTTATCAGGACACGAATCTACCTCAATTAACTGAAGACGAGTGGGTGATGGTAAAAGAATTATCTCAAGTTTTAAAACCATTCGAAACCGTAGCAAATTTTATAAGCTTGGATAAATACACAAACGCGTCGTTAGTGATTGTGCTCACAAAAGAAGTAGACGATGCTTTAGACGAGATGTTACTCAACAATTTCAGTTCTCCAATCCAAGATGTGATTATAAAATTAAAACATACCCTGCAGGAACAATTAGGGAATGTTGAAACTAGTGAAACTCTCGCACTGTGCACTTATTTAGATCCAAGATTTAAAAATTTAGGGTTCTCTAGTAGCGAAGCCGCGGAAGCCACTAAACACCATCTCGTAGAACTCCTCTCTAACAAGATTACCGAACAAACGTCGAATATAGGCGTGGATCGCATCAAACAGGAGCCGAATTCCTCATTTTCGATCTGGCAATCTTTTAAGAAACGCGTTAGTGAAGGCAAGCAGCCTGGAACTGCTAAGTCTAAAGCTCTAATCGAAATAGAACGTTATCTAGAAGACGAACTAATGGACCAACATAGAAATCCCTTAGAATGGTGGAGGGAATACAAAGCAATCTATCCGTGCATGAGCGTGATCGCACAAGAGATCATGTGCGCCTTAGGAACAGCTGTTCCTAGCGAGAGGATATTTTCGAAAAGTGGTTACGCTTCAAACCTGCGCAGGAGTTGCTTGAACAACGAAGAGGTGAAGATTTTAACGTTTCTGAATAGCAATTCGGAAATCTTCGGGAAAAAATTCTTCGATGTTTAAGAACCACTTGGAATTTAGATTGTTATACCATTTTGTTTAAATTTGATGTTTGTGTGTCGTATATGGATTACAATAATTTAATTTTGTTAGTAAAATTACATTATTGCAGTTAATAAATGATAAAAACATGTGATACTTATCTTTTCAATGATTTGATGTGAGTTAATTACTGTAATATTTGCTTGTTGAATAATAAAATAGGCATATTTTTGAAAACGTAATAAAGTTTAACTTCCATAGCACATTATGATTATATATTCGTTGTAGAAATGTCTTTCGGGTGATGTCTTGTAGTTAATATTTAACTTGACGTTTCGCTGACTATCCTGTCAGCTTCTTCAGAAGATTTCTAAAGACTTTAGAAATGGATTACGGTCGTGAAAGCCTACACTCAACTATTATATATTCGTGTTCGTATCCGCTAATTTTATACTGGTATAGAGACAACTGTTTGCAAAATAAATCTTATCCAAATCTACTTATTTCAGCTAAGTACATTCCGAATGTTTTTATTATGAAAAATCCCTACTTTCGCTGAAAGTCGTTACCAGTAGCAAAGTATTGTTCCAATCATTACAACCCCGTGCCGATATTGCAATCAACAATAGGTCACCGTGTCTTTAACACAAATTTATGGCTTTTAAATTAAAGTTTCTATAAATTGCAAAAGTATTGAGCCATCGAATCATGCAAATATTTACTATAAAAGGCCGGTAGATTAGTGTAGTGATAATAACACAGTATACTTTATTTTTTATTTATTTATATATTATTTATATCAATCGGTATTCAACATAAAGCACCTACAGCTACATAACAAAAGAAAAAAAAGAACATTGTCGATAAGCAAGTAAGATATATTTTTAACACCATTCCTCAGATAGTTATACACAAAAAGATATCGTGCAATTTATTTTAATATAGTAACGTAATATGTTTATCAGTACTTGTCAGCAGCATTATTCAATACATAGTTATACATCAATAAGGACCATTAGCAATCTTAGCAGATACAGCTGACACTTGTCAGTCGAAGGTGATCAATTCGGCTGTCTCAGCTTCATCTTTCTGCTGCTTTTGGTTAACTTGCAGAGTAGGCGTTGGGGGCGGAGCATCGGCTTGCTGGAAGGGATGGGGATTGATCGGATTACCTGGTTGATTAGTGGTGGCGGGACGCGGGTGCAAAGTTATAACTGGTTGTGGAACATTAGGAGGAGCCACCATATTTGCGGGCGGTCTATTTTGGGGTAAAGCCTGCGGAATGCTTGGAGGTGCCGGTTGGGGGACATGCTGTATATTTGGAGGTAAATTCTGCATTGGCGGACCTAAACTTTGAGGAGGAACCATACCTTGAGGACCACCCATATAATTGGGGTTCGGGAGTCCTTGCATACTACCAGGCATCATGATAGTTTGCTGATTGTAGGGATAATTGAAATGACCGGAAGGTGGGGGCACCGCATTTGCTGGGAACTGCGCACCATGCACAGGAGATCCTATGTATCCTCCAAATGGTGGGTTTATCATTGAATATTGATGTTTTTGTTGCTCTTGTCGCATTTGCATCTCGCGCTCTTGCTCCTGGATTCTTTGTATAGCTAATTGCCGCTGGTATTGGAGATATTCCTGCTTCTTTTTGCGCATAATCTCTAATTTGTGCGCCATTTGCAGTTGGCGTTGCCTTTCTGCTTCTTCAGCTTCCCGCTTTAGTTTCTGGCGATGTTCTTCGCGCAAGGCATCTAGCGCGGCCCTAGATTCTTTTACTTGCGTTAATTTATCTTGAAGCCTCTCATAGAACAATCTGTTATCATCATGTTGTTGTATATATTTCAATAACTGCGAATGCATCGAAGTTAAACTCATGAATAGGGTTTGAACACTACTGTCGGACACTATGGATCTTCCACGGCTTGAATTGCTTTTCATTCGATTGATAAAGATCTCCACTTGAGATCTTAACGTGTTAACAAAGTCATCCATGCCAACATCTACCAAACCATTCTCCTTGAACTTAATGTCGGTATTTTGATGGGCTACCGGTGCCGTAGCTGGAACGGATGGGCTTCCCCTAGTGGCGTTAGATTCAGTCGTAGTATCTGATTGGCGATTTTCCCAATAGGAACGGTTCAAATAATGCGAGAGCTCTGTGGATTCCTCGGGACTTGGGCTTCTTTGTACTGGCCGCGTTTCGGGAGCTGAAATTAAAATTAAGAGACCAGTGAAGACTTGAAAAATACGAGAACAGAAATTTTTCTATGCCAGTACCTTTATAAGTTCCAAGATATGCGGAGGTCGCTCTCATCTTCTCCTTCTCCTTCGCTTCGGCTTCGGATTGGCTTAGAGCTAAAGCTAATTGAAGCTCCTCTTCTTCTCGTAACTCGTCTTCGTTTTTACGAGGTGGAGCCTGGGAAATCAGAAAAAAAATAAGTAGATCGTAGCGAACACTACAATAAATTATCAATTGTTGTTTGTATTTACTCCAATCCATTCTTATTTGATATGCTTTTTATACTGTTTGGAAACAACTTGTATTTCCTGATGTTTATCTTTTTTTAGTCAGCTTCGGTTTCCGCTACTATAACAACTTGTTGCACGTACTGTATGTAGAGGTTAGACAATACAGCCTGAATATTTATCATATTGTTACCTGTGCACCGGCTCATAATAACCAAGTGATCGTAGAAAGACGTATAAAGGGTACCTTTGCTGCATTGTTCATCTAAGAGCCCATTTTTTTTTTTTTTAGGTGATTCACTAAATTGCTATTATTATCTGGACATTGAAAGTTCGCATATGCCTAATAATTTAAAATTTCCCGGAAAATTAGTTGACTAACGAACACTTAGATATGGACTGGAAGACAGCTTTAGTCCTTAACGGGATTCTAAGTGGTTCTCAAAAATGAACCGAACCATTCTTCCCCGTTCTATAAAATTATGATGTCAGTATCACCTCTACACCAAATATCAAGTTATTGTATCATCGTAATAGTAATTTCTAATGTTGAGGAATAGTATCAAAAATACAAAAGTTTTTTACCTGATTTTGTTGAGCCAATGAGCTTTTTAGATATTCAGGAGGTAAATCAGTCTCTTTTTCGGATGAGGCTTTCACTAGCGCAGGTTTAGTATGTTGGTCGTAGCAAGCATCACATACTCTTACCTGTAAATGTATCACGAGAAACAAATATTTGAGTTATAATCACTGTTACAGTATAATACTGATAGGCGGATTAAATTATCTATATATCATCTTATTAACAATCGACATACCTAGACATGTGATGTATATCCACTAATAAATATAAATGACATGTAACAAATCAAATATTGAAATAGCCAGGATAATGCAAAATACGGTTTTTATGATGCTCCCAGAAAGTTTTGAAAAACTATTATATAATTGTTAAAAATCTACAAATATTTATAGATTTTTAACAATTAAATGGCTTCTATAGAATACAAAGTCACCCAACACAATTTGACACTCATACTTGGTGATGTCAAGGTTATATCAATTAGAACTCCCGAGTAAATTAAAATAACAAAGACCTGCTCCAATTTAACTTTGAAATATAAAAAATAATTCAATGAAACAAAAAATTTCAAACATACCTCTTTTTCTATTCCGAACTTAGGCAATGTCGTAGATTTTTGCGAACACTGATGACAAAATACCTGCCCGCAAGCCCTACAATGGTGTTTCCTCTGCATAACGGTAAAAGTCACCCTGCACCGATGGCAAACTTCACCATCGGCCCATTTCGGAGCACTATCCGCAGTAAACATGGCATCAGATTCTTGCAAAGTGGGGAACTTGAATCCTTCTGCTTTCATTGTGTTCAACAGATCCTGACGCATGACATAACAATGGGCATCCATTATGAAAATTTATTGGTCACGCCATTAATTTAATTAACACAAATGAAATGAGATGGCAATGACTTTTATATTATTTGCTGTGAGTACTTTGTTATCAGTTTTTATATGTCAAGTATTTACTGATAAATTCATATTTATCAGTAAGCACTTAGCATATAAAATGATTCATGACATGTTTGTTATTCATATGTTTACAATGTCGTAAGTACTAACCTTTAAATTAGAATTCTTTGGGTTTCTACGAAATCCATAATTCCACGTTTGTATCAGTTCTAGTAATTTTTGTTTTACGTTATCATGGGATGTTGTTCTTGCTAACTCGTGCAGGAAATCACAGTATGCTTTCGTTGTTAACTCATCATACACAGTATTACCTAAAAGCATAGCAAAAATAACCGAAAATTTTACTGTAACTCTAAATCTACTTACCACAATTTTTAACGATGCTTTCCAACAACTGCAATGTATACAATGATGTATGGGGATTTCCAGTTTGTAATTTCTTTTTAATGCCATTCAACACATTTCTGGGCCTACAACAAACAAATTTTTTAATCATTTCAAGCAAGAAACAAAATGTAGCTTACTGTATATCATCTTGTCGTATTAAATCGCATATCTGTAGTATGGAAGGCCAGTCAGGTTCCATCAATAGGTGGCTGGTAGCTTTGTCTACAGAGAAACATAAGCGTAAACTAATGCTGTTATTGCTACATATGCATGTTAGAGGATTACGCCTTATTTCTTACCTAAAAGTTTATCGAATCCGGTCGATGGCTTCATAAACATTTTGCTTGATCAAGAGATCGAATTTGCAATCAAAAGTAAGGATATAGGATGCTGTGTTTCGTTAACCGTATCTTATTGCGATAACAAAAAATTCTCCTCTATTAGTTGGTTTAATGTAACATTTGATGAGTCAGAAGTTGTCAAATCGTTTTTTTAAACAGCTGATTTTTAAGCAAGATTAACAGCACCATCTTTATTTCGATAATTGAAATCTTAACGGTAAAAGGTATAGAAATCTGTATTGTCTGTATTTGCCTTATAAAAGTGCTAGAGGAAAGAGCGCCCTCTGTTGAATCAATCGTGGATGGATGGCGCCAGACGGTTTTTGGTAGCGCTGACCATAAAAATTACATTTTAAAGTCGATGAATGCGGAGTTGAATTCGTATTGTTCATATCTACGTACTGACACAAGCGACCTCTCTGGTTTTATGAGTTGGACCGCTCTTTGTAAATATGGGCCTTTCTTATATACAGAGTGCGCCAGAAACACCTGACGCTTTTTACATAAAAGAATACTCCAGGGGAAAGTGTAAAGATTTGTTTATTCGCAAAGATACATTGTAATTGTTAGGGAGAATTAATGCGTATCATTATTTCTTGAAAATAACATTTGGTAAGTGTCTGCCATGCCGAATAACACACTCCCGTAGTCTGCCCGGAAAAGATAACATGACTCTCTGCAATATATCTTGTGGAATCTCCTGAATGCACTCACGAATGCCATCTTTTAACTCGTTGATAGTGGCTGAGTGTTGCTCGTAAACCTTCTGTTTCAAATAACCCCACCAAAAATAATCTAGTGCAGTCAGATCGGGCGGCCGAGCAGGCCAATTGACGTCCCCAAACCGAGAAATGACTCTGCCCGGAAACATTTCTCTTACCACTCCCATGGAAACACGTGCAGTGTGAGTCATTGCTCCATCTTGTTGGAACCATATGTCACGACGACCATTCACTTCATGATACAGGAATGTTTGCAACATGGCTGTGTAGCGCTCAGAATTTACTGTTACAGTACTGCCTTCGATAATGCGCTCAGAAGAAACAGCGCACCATACTATCACTTTTTCGCTATGCACGCTAGCCGTGATAGACTCTGTCTTTATAAACTCTTCTACCGCCGCAATGCGGTGTTGCATGGATCAGTGCTCCATCTCAATTACACTGCACAGGACAAAGATCGTAACGACCTACAGTATTGTATTGGCGCGTGATGACCGTTCGAAGAATAACCATTGAAAAACCGTCAGGTGTTTTTGGCGCACCCTGTATAAAAAAAAACAGCGTTCCTATTCACAAAAGCAAACAGCTTTAATTATTTATTATGCGATGTGCATTCGCTTGCTGTACGTAAATATGAATGCGGCGAGGGAAAGATTTGAATGCGAATTTGACCTCCCATTCATCGACTTCATGTAGTCATTATATCTAGCGCTAATTTTTGGTCACGCCTCGGAGAGCTAAACTGGTTTTCCCTGCCTCGCGCATATATTTCGATATTCATTCGACAAAGGCCGAGGCAAATTGTTTGTGAGGCAGCTTCGCGAACTGTAAGGATTGCTAGCAGGAGCGCGTTTACTGACACACGCCCTTTGCGAATCGGAACAATGAAATATTTCACTAGCATTCGATAGATAAGCTAGGATATTCAGCGGTAAAAGTGAACCAACAAATTACGTGAAAACTAACTTAAATATACAATTTTAGATTTTCCACAATTTAAAATTGCACGTTTATCATACCTATCGAAATCTGCGTCCAAGGCTAGTGAAGTGTTCTGGCAAGGGTTTCAAGTGAAACGTTTCATTATTCCAATGTCACAGTGTTCGAGCAGGTGATTTTTTAACATTTCAAAAATGTTTACAATTGGAGATAAAAATATGAGAGTATAAACCTTGAAGTTTTATCTAACAAGCAAGCAGACGATTTGATACATGAAACAGATTAATTCGCGAAAATAAAACGATTTCATTTTGACAATACACTTTATTGTACTATTTCATACTTTCTAAAAACACAAAGCGACAAAATAAATACTTATCAACTAAAATCAATAAACATAAATTCTAAAATCAATATGAAGTGATAATATCAAACGTGGGTCTCGTAAGTACTGTCTTTTCTTTCCTTTTTAGGGTTTTCTTCATTTTCGTCGCTGTCTGAACTTAATTCGTTGGGTCTGTGGAGAACTATTCCTCTGTCGCTATTGTATCCAATATCATCTCCATCTAGAATATTCTCCTCCGAAGGTACTGGCACAATTTTCCGGTCTGAGGGAATGGAAGAGTAGGTGGACAAAGCGTCGATTGATTTTAGTTGGAAAGAGTTGGTGTCTAGTTTAAAGAATTTGTTAATTTTTCAAACGTTTGCTGAGTAATATTTGGACGATGCACTTCCTAATTAAGCATAGCCGTGCTGTTTTCTTTACAAAAAGAACAGAAAGCAATAGCAAGCAAGCATTGTTATAGGGAACACTTTGCCTTTTAGTTGATTTATTTATCTACGTATCGAAGGACGTAAAACAGATTTGAAGAGGCGTACGGGTTTATGGAATTAGGCAACATCTCATTGAATCAAATTTATTTTGTGTAAATGATCAGCATAAAGTTATATAATGTTAAACTGGTGTCTGTTGATTGTCTTTTTTGTTTTGAAAACCTGTAACTTTTTCCTTTATTTGGTATCTACATTAATCATTATAATGTTTATACTTAAACTATAATCGTATTGCACTCATTATCCTTAACGCATAGTCAATAATATCACTCATTTTATTACCTATAGTTACGTATAACTTACTATGTAAGGAATATTTATTTTGTTTCAACAATTCCCTGTAATAATTGCTTTACATAATACAAAAGCTAGTTTGTTAGACAGCTCCTATTTCTGGAGTAGGTGGGTCACTGGGTAGCCTCTGCAACGATATGGAGTCTGCTGGCTCTACTAGAAAAGAGAAAAAACAACACAAACATGTAACATTGAGCAATTTATATTTTTCAGATATGGTGGTGTTTAGAATTAAATTACTAACATATAGACCACCATCATATTGCTTTTACTAACAAATAGCAAAGACAAGCACTTATATGCTAAGCTTTTAACACTTTATATGCTAAGACAAACACTTATATGCTATGCTTTAAAATAATTCTTCTAAACGTACCTATAGGATTCATGCAGATGGTTTGCAATTCGTATCCGGAACACAGCGGAGTGTCAACTTCCAAAACATTATCGAATTTCGAATAATTAACCTCATATCCTCGCCTATCTTTGCTGTAACTGACAACAGGTTCAAACCTGTGCCCCCAAAGAACTTCGTTGGCTATGTAGCTGGATCTTGCTTGAGTTGTTTGTCCAGTACTCTCGATGGTTCCTTCTAGGATTACGACGATTTCAAACTGTTCATTCAGGAAGTTCCTGGGTGATAAATGGAATAATGGGGAAGTACTGTCAATTTTATGGACAATGGTCATTGGCCAGATAAAGAAAAGGTCCCCGTCGCAACCATCTGCAGAAACTAATAATTCTGTTTGGTACTGGTTCAAAATTTCACCTTCTTTTGTGGTTTTTGGTCTAATCAATTGAGCTCGGATGCTGGCGCCGATTATATGACTCTTACGCATATCACCAACCCTAAACATCAAGCACAGTAGTCCATCTCTTTGGCAGATCACTGCGTTCCTCGAGAATAGCAACGTTTGCGTCCTGTGCTTCGGACGAGTCATCTTTGCGAAGACTATACCGACCATGAAAGCTTGAATCATCACACCGGAGATACTCTGTAAGCACATCACGAAGATTGCCTCCGGACATTCTTCCGTCGTAGCCCTAGAACCATAACCAATGGTGTGCTGCGTTTCTATGCTGAACAGGAAGCAAGAGGTGAAACTGTTAAGTTGCGAAACGCAAGGTGTCCAACCGCTTTCTGCCTGGAGTGCTGGAAGGTGTTTTTCTTCGAAATCACCATGTGTGAAAGCGATTAACCACCAAATCACTGCGAAACCGAGCCATGAAAGTAAAAAACTTAACGCGAACACTATGAGCGTCCATCGCCATTGCGTATCGACTAGTGTTGTGAATATATCTTGTAAAAATCGTAATCTCCGTTTGGATATTCTTGACTGGAGGATGTTGCATTCACCGCTCTTTAGTATGGCACGTTTCCTCACCCTCGGCGTAAAGCCCAGTCGTGATCTTCTGGAAAAAAGCGAAAAGTACATGTAGAATTGTCCGACTACACGTCTAGGATACGAAGGGGTATCGGGAACAGAGCCAAAATGCAGTAAAATGTAATTTTGACTACACAAAAGTATTCAATTATATTCACAATTATTCGATGATTAATTTACAAAACATCATTCGTAATGCCTGATCCGTATTTCTTTAGTCCTTTTTAACTTTCAAATTATTTTGAAAAATGTGGTGCGTTCTCAGTTGTTCAAAATTTTAAGAGAGCAATAATTCTAAGAAGGAAAGGATCTTTTATTGGAGATAATTTATTTTTTGCTGCATCCAGATTATAACGAAAACAACCCATTATCTGGGAAATTACCTTATCAGTTATCTGCATCTGATAAGGAGATCACCTACTTAATAAAATCGAAATCCATTTGGGGCCATGAAACAAAAAAATTGTTCTTACTATATAATTATTTGCTTTTGATCACTTTTCAAATATCTAAAGGTAAAAGCCTTTGAAGAAAGAATATTGCTATTTAATGCAGAATATTATTTTCAATGTTTTGAAAAGGCGTGCATTACTGAACGTTAATAAGCCGTCAAGTATCCAGAAAGAAAACATTTCAGCCCCAAAATATTCAAACGTTCGCGACACGATTATGTGAAACAAGGTATGCCCGACCACGTAGAAATCCTATCAAAACACGCGTAGCTAGAACTTAAGATATGTTTTCCGTTCTAAGTATAAATAAGTCGTCAATTTATCGCATCTTAATAAACAATATATTATTAAGTAGGTACTTATAAGTGATAAGGATATTTCATTGATATTGGTCATTACACATTTGTAATGAATACGTACTATGTACTATTAAGAAAAGATTTTGTCCAATATATGTAATTTTGATATTTTTCTCATTCGGAATGGAATTAATACAAGTAATAAGTATGTACATAAGTAATAATTGAAACCTTCTAGATATTCATACATAACGCGTGAATCTAACATTACTTCGTTATTATTTGCTCGAGAATTAATACGCTAAGGACTCATATTATCACATCTCACGTTTGGGATTCAATTTTCAGTTAAAGGAGACAGAGAAACGATATTTTTTCGTAGTTATACGAATAACATAATATTAGACTTCAATAACCAAATAAAAGCAAATAAATTGATATTTCCATTTATAAATTTACATATTTTATTTGCAGAAATCTGAATTTATTGGCACCGCATTTCCATATTTCCATTACCTAACTTTCCTTTGTACTGCGTAGTCAGTAAATATGATTTGACGTTGAGGTATTGTGTATTTGAATTTCTTGATTTTCAATATTGACAGATTGATGCTAATTCTAAGAAAGCCGTCAAGAGAAGGTGGTTCTAGAATTGATGAGTTGAGAAATTTTCAGCGAGGGAAAAGGGTTTCTAATTAAAACGTTTTCTGTTGTACAACTAGAGTAATTAACAAATGATCATAATGATCGGCGTATGCGATCGTTGCCATGATAATTTGTAACAAGACGTACTTATAATGCGTTATCTGTAGTGCCAGTTTTTCAAAGAAAATTGTTGAAGAATGCGTGTACCCAATGATGTGCGAACATTCAGGAACGGCTTAATTAAAAGAGAACGAAAGCCGCCGTATTTGGGACTAAAATGATACTATTTTAAAATGTACCCGTATATGGTCAGCTTGCTTCAGGAGTTATCTGAAGAAGATCGATCCAGATAGACGTATGCTATTATATCAAGGAGTAATTGCATTGATGTACAGCCTGACTTTGTAAGCCTTAATGGCTTCGTTAACAGACACAACTGTAGGTTTTGGCCAGGAATACACGAAAATTTGGCGGTTATTTATTATACTCGATTTAATTTATTTTTTGATCCAGGCAACGATCAGATATGACAAGACGAGGTATGGTTTCAGCAGGACGAAGCACCTTTCGCATTTTGGCGTTTTCCAGGAGTCATATTGCACTAAACGGGAGTCTCTGGGGAACCTTGAAAGCAGAATCGTAAATGAAGGGCAAGATATCTCTGATCCACACTTGCCGAATGTATAGAGAGGAGAAATTAAATAATTTTTCGCTTGCTGCTTGATCGATATTTCCAAAGCAGCTTAATTTAGACACAGGATGCTATAATAAAAATATTTTAAATTAGCTGAGAATTTAGAATAAGCAGTAATATACAGGATGTTTCATTTGAAAGCAAATTATAAGCGATACTATTTTATAGTAGCTGATGACGTCAATCATATATTGAAAAGATAATAGAATAGTACAATTTTATTATCAATACATGTTGTTGAAAACCCGGATTCGTTACCACTCTTCGTTCTCTTGTAATTAAGCCGTTCCGGAATATTTGTCCAACCCTGTATGTTGAAACATTTAAAAATAAAATTCTAATTGTAAATTATTTTGTTTAAAATGTTACGTTCATTCTCTTATGTCTTTCTATTACTTATAATTTATTATTTGTATATTTGTTAACAGCACTACGTTGACGTCAAATGACATTAAACGGAACACCTTTGTAGACAAAAGTAAGTACATATTTGCTGCTACATTCTATACTCTATAGCATGTATTATTATATACAAAAAAATGAATACAAAGGCAATTAGTAAACTAATCTTCTAGATTAGACATTATTTATTGTTTTATTTATCCCTTGAATAGAATTTGAACAGAAAGAAATCTGTTTGATATTTATTTTTCAGACTTTCCTATCGATAAAATGTGTACAGCGTCACATTTGAAGTCCGTATCACGTGGGACTTTTAATGTTGTCAAATTATGCCAAATGAGATGTATTCGAGTAATCACGTGACCTTAATATAATCCAAGACGCCTCTGTATGAGTTAAAATCGAAGTTATTAGATAACTTCTAACACTTTTACTTTTAAATTTTGGCCTGAAGATGCGTTGCTTTTGAACACGAAACCGGCCACCCAATTTATTAAATACACACCCTTTGTGAGGTAGAGACACTTTCTTTATTTCCAACCCTCCATGCAGTAGCGAATAAGCTTCGTGAAAAAACTGGAATATGTCGATTTTCATTTTTTTTTACTTCTCTTAGAAGAGTAGTCTGGGAGGTTTCCAAGAAACAAGTATTTTGTTGTTAAATTGTTTTATTTCTCAACATAGTCTCCTCGTACTTTTCCCAGCGATGCTCCCATCCGTTCAAATGGTAGGTGGCATCCTGTTCCGCAAAATAGGCGCTTATGAATGTCGAATGCTTTCTCATTCGATGAAGATTTCAGTTCCCCGAACGAAACTTTGAGTATAGCAAATAGAAAAAAGCCGCTGGGGGGCCAGATCTGGTGAATAGGGTGGGTGGTCTATCAATTCAAAAGCCAATTCGTCAATTTTTGCTATGGCGACTATTGTCTTGCGTCTTGTCTTGGTGGAATAAAACTTTATTTTTTTTAATGCGGTTGCTTTTCCGCAATTTCTGCCTTCAGCTTACTAAATAATGATGTATACTATGCCCCCGTTACTGTTTTTTTCTTTTTCAAGATAGTCGATTAGCACAACTTCATGACTATCTCAAAAAACAGTCGCCATTACTTTCCCGGCCGATACGATAGTCTTCGCCTTCGCAGTCCAGTATTTCGACCGTGCCTTGGGTGCAGGTACTGGTGTATCCAAGTTTCGTCTATAGTTATTAATTGGTGCCAAAACTACAACTTATTGCGTTTTACTTCAACAGGGCTTTGGAAACGTTCATTCGAATGCGTTTTTGATCCAGAGTGAGCAAGTGCGGTACCCAATTTTTTTTTGAGTTGCCCATTGCCCCAGCTATCTGTTGTCTAGCACCATTTGGTGAACTTTTCTGATGTTTTTGGTAGTGGTGGCGTTTCTTAATTATCAACCAAGTTGTTACGACCACGATTATATTCGGCTGCTCCAAATTTCACTAATATCAGTCCTAAATCCTCGCAAATGGCGTCCATTTCGGCTTTAATTTGAAACATTAACATCGATTGGCACAAACGACTGTCAAGCAACAAGGCTAAAATTATCAAAAGTTTGTTTCAACGCATGCACAATTATTTTACCAGAATATTCTCTGTTTCAGTTCGGAATATTTTTTGACCTGTTATGTCATTGACATCTTTTTAAGTTGCAAATTCCGTTTTTTTTGTTAACAATCCAATACGACTTTAATGGTACTCCACAAGTTGTGCCGTTACTTACCATTTATAAATTATTTAGTTATTTCCCGAACAAGGGACTTGTGCATTAATAGCAGAGTTGGATAAAGAACTTTAGTAACGTGCAAGCACAAAACATTGAGCCAGAGATGAGTATCAAATACTCTCATTTACAATTTGCTTGAACTACCAAATACAGCAGCTGAAAACGTAAAGCGTCAAGTACCAAGTACCGACAATAGATGTATCAAGCACAAAGTCATTGTGAGGTATTCGAAGTCCTTAAAGTACTTTGACCATTTCGCAACGTGGTTTAAGCAAAAGTAGTTGAGATACTAAAAAAAGGGCTTCAATTATTTCACAATTACTTCAATTATTTTAAAAGTGCTTTAAAGCTTCATGTACTTAAATGAAGTATTTCAAATATCCAACTCTTATTAACAGTACATTAAATTTCAAAATATGTACTTCAACAAACTAATAAAATAATATTAAAGTTACCCCCATCCAACGTACATTTCTTTTTCTATACTCTCGAAATATTCGTTCATTTCGAACAAGTAAAAACATTGATCTCGTTGGAATAACAGTAGAACAGTGAATATGGGCAACGAATAACTGACCTTTTCGCAAAGTAAACACCGGGCGATATTTGACCAGGTGAAGCTTGTCCACTGGTGCCGTTTATAGGCGTGAAAGCATCATCACCGATCAAAAGTCTCTTGTCACTGCGCGGTGACTCCATGTCCAGTATCATCCTTCACGAAAATCCACCACGACACTACTGAACACCCGCAAACTGTCACTGCACGTTTTTAAAAGACATCGGATGACTTGGAAACATGTTTGGGGTCCAACAATGGCGCACGTCACTAATTTAATTTAAACGAATTTGATAAACCATTTAGCACATATCTCGCGCTAGCTTCTCGTCTCATGCATACGTTTTTACAAAAATCAACAACACCTTCGGCGTCGACAAGATGGCGTATCTACGAGACCATGATGGGTTTGTATAAGGCCAAGGATGAAGACTATGTAGGAACAAGAGAATTGCTGATGTACGATGTTACTTACTCGAGTTATTTTGCTGATTTGACTCGCATAATTACTACACTGGGCATGTCTACGAGCAATTAAAATAAATAGAAAAAAAATACAGAGAATGAGATAAGATAAAGAAAATGTTCTTACTCATAAACTTAGCGGTTCTTATCGCTTATCAGGGACGTAGATTCTAATTCGTAAAATACAAGGCTAACGTACATCGTAGAATTCGCTATTTATACACTGTATCCTAAGAAATCTTTAGAATTCGCATTCTATTTGACTTTCTTTTAAAGAATTGGTTTTATGAGTTTCGTCATTTTTTAATGCAATTGAAAAAAGTAGGTTGTACAGTGTGTCCACCCACTGCGAGTTCCTTGAGTGATTTAGAGAAAAAGTTTTCGAATAAAAATTAATAAATTCGGCATGTTATCGATGCATTTAGTGCATTGCAGGTACCAAGTTTTGTGACTTTATACGCCGATCATACAATTGTAGTTGTGACTAGCAATAATAGACATGAATAAATTTACTTTAAATATTCACAAAGCCAATGCAACTTGTTTTCTTCTTTCAAATGTTTAAACAACTGTTTTCGTGAAAGGTGGATCGGTGGACGGGGACCAATAGAATTGCGTCCCCCCATGTCCTCAGATCTTACGCTACTCGATTGCTTCTTATGAGGGTATTGAAAATCTACACAAAATCTAGATTTGAAAAATAAAATTAGATGTGTCGTGTTAGTCCCGTACTTCGGAATGTACAAATGAATGCGGGTTTGTGCAGAGGCCGGTGAATGGCGTTTCGAGCGTTTGATTTAATAGAGACAATCATCTCATTCCTCGAATAGCAGCATTTTTGTTGTTGACAAAATTTGTCGGTTCTTCTGCATTTTTTGAGGGTCAAACAGAAATAGAAGTAGGATTTAAGCATTGCAGACATATTTGCTATTTTCGATTGATAATTTTGCATTTGTTACACTAAACTACATAAAATACCTTTCCAAAGAGGCGATGCAACTTCTGCAATCCCTGCTGTCTACAGTAAACAATTACGTTTGGACTTCGATGGTTCTTAGCGAATTAACTGATGAACAACACTTCAAATTCATTTTTTTATTAATTCTCACACACATTATTACTCACGTCTCTTACACCGAACGAAGTTTCCCGTATTAAATGTCCATTGTACTTTATTGAAACTATTGCGTTTTAAAAGTGTAGATTGAAAAGTGGGCGTTTTAAAAAACGCCGTAACTAATGTATCTATTGACAAAAAGATGCAACGATGTTTATTATTACTTATTGTTGTTTACCTACGGCCGCTTCGGCTCGTGTTACGATCTAAACTTACACTCGTACATGTGTACGCACAGATATGGTTGTAATTGTATACAGGGGGAACTATTTATTTTCACATAGACAGTTGTATGCTTACACATGTATCTCGAAAGCGGTGGATTTTAGGAGAAAATATGTCTTTCTCTTGACAGCAATCATTTTATGTAACAACAGATTATTTTCTTTTTATATTTACATTTAAATTAAAGGTTTTACATACACTACCGTTCATATATTTGGGGACGACTAAGGAAAACTCCGAAAAATAAGCAAAATTGAAATATCGACGATTGATTGTGTTTTATATGAAAGAGTATACATTTCTATATGTATGAACATAATTTACAACAGTATTCTCTTCTATTCCATCAAATTTATATTCTACCACAGCCTCAGGCAAAATTCCTCTTAATCCCTTTTATGGGGTTATAAACGTAAACTTGAAAATATTGTCGAATATTTCCACAAAGGAATAATGTGAGATTCATAGAACACATAGTACAACAAACAAATCAGATATCGTCTTGTATTTAAAATAAAATCGATCTTGATAGTAGTTTAGTTTAAATTTAAGCATCGTAATAAACGGGTGGTGTTGAAATGGCAAAACGAAAAGAAATTTCCATCGAAACGCGTTCTGCTATTATTACTTTACGTAATGAAGGATACTCAATGGCAGTTACTGCGAAAAAATTAAAAATATCGAAAAATGGTGTATTTACAACATTAAAACGGGTGGCGGAAACGGGTTCTTTAGCTGATAAGAAACGTTCTGGACGTAAAAAGAAGACAACAGCTGCTGAGGATCAGTTCATGGTTCTTGTTTCAAAAAGAAACAGATTTCTAACGGCTCCGGAAATAACGCAGCAAGTCAATGTTTCACGAAGAAATCCTATTTCGCATTCGACCGTGAAACGAAGATTAATTGCGGCAGGCTTAAAGGGACGAGTAGCTGCCAGAAAACCGCTTTTGAAAGTTCAAAATAAAAGAAAAAGATTGCAGTGGGCACAAGAACACAGACAATGGACATTCGAACAGTGGTGCAACGTGCTGTGGACAGATGGGTCCAAATTTGAAACATTTGGCTCCAAACGGAGGACGTTTGTTAGGCGACAGGTTGGTGAAAGCGTTAGTGAACTGTGTATTCTACCTACAGTGAAGCACGGTGGAGGTAACGTAATGGTTTGGGGCTGTTTTGCGGGAACAGCTGTAGGTGATTTAGTAAGAATACAAGGAATACTTCGTAAAGAGGGCTATCTCAAAATATTACAAGAGAATGCTGTACCAAGTAGGGAACGATTACGAGGTCGAAACTTTACGTTTCAAGAGGATAACGACCCTAAGCATTCTTCTCGTATATGCAGAAACTATCTATCTCTGAAAGAAGAAGATCGTTTAAAAAGAATGATTTGGCCATCTCAGTCTCTTGACCTGTCGCCTATCGAATGAATATGGGATGAACTGGACAGAAGGATTCTCTAAAAAGGAGTGACTAGTTCACAAGATTTATGGAGAAAGCTCCAGCAAGCATGGACCGAGATCCCAGCAACATTTTTGAAATCTTTAATTCTAAGAATGCCACGAATATGTACCGCAGTAATTAAGTCAAAGGGTGAACATATAGACGAAAAATCCGTATAGACCTAATTATAATTAGTACGAGATTTCTTTTTGGAATATTTTTAGTTTTGTACAGTATACTCAATGTACAGAAGTAAATTAAATTACAAATAGCTTTTTGTTTTTATCCGAATTAAAAAAAAACTGTATTTTTTAATCGTCCCCAAATATATGAACGGTAGTGTAAGTATAAATTGTCAATCATGGTGGCTTAGTAAGCATCGCAAGGTATTACCACGCAACAAATTGTAAACTTTAGTCTGCTTACCATGCCGTTTATTTATATTAAAGATGAGAAAATAAATATTAAATGCTATTATTTATCCCAAGAAAGTACGCAAAAAGTTATTGACGTTTTGTTTTTCCGTTTCTTGATCGATGTTTAAAATGTTACTCACGATGATGAAATGAACTCAGCGTATGTGCTCTTGCAGAAGCAAGCGGGCCATTCTTTAGCCGCTAAATTTCAGAACTAGTAAATTGTTAAAACGCGGATGTAACTTAATGCGTAATTCGACTTGCTCTAGCCAGACTCTAACACATACATCCCTTGTTTAGTCTGGCGTGGTGTCGATCCGTTGCTTACTTAACATCCCAATAAGGCGTGTTAAATACGAGTAAGGGTAAACAAAATATTCCAAAAGCAGTAGTTAGGGACATATTGGAAAGGAATAAATATAAGGGCTCCAAACTAAAAAAAAAAAAAAAAGGAAATATTCCCGGATGACTATTTTAAACGTTTCTAATTTTGTGAAGCTATGAGGGAGAAATGTGATGAAGATAAATCAATATTTTCCCTTATAAACGTCATAATCCATCTGTCGTACGCTAATGGTGCCAAGAAAGTAACCATTTCTCGTCATAAATTAAAGAGAATATACTAATCAACTGAATAGACGAGGCACATAAATTAATGCACATTAGTACCTCCAAACTAGTGTTAAGAAGTTGTTAATCATAAATTTGTTTATTTATGTTTTGCATGCGCAAATAAACTTTTTGGAGACTGTTGATTGTTTTAATTCAATAAAATATTTCTCGTAAATATATATGTGTATTATATACACAGGGATCGTTTGCTAAATATCTTGTTACTGTAGAATGAAATTAGTTCTCTTCAAATTGTTTCTCTGATTCTAATTTAAAATGTTATTGTACTTTTGATTTGGTTAGGTTTTTTTCTACGTAAATCCTTATCTCTATTTTGGCGGGCGCCAGATTCACGAACTCCACCGTAAATCCTCGTCTCTATTTTTTAATTATTTTTAATTTAATTTAATTAATTTTGCGATTATTCAAAAAATAAGTATTTCTATAAATAATTTTCAATAACAACAAAAATGTAATTAACGTGAATATTCTAATTTAAGCTTCACATATTAGTATATATTTTTAATACCCCACAGTGTATGCAAATTGAAAGAAACAAAAAAAAAACCTACTAACCGCATGTGTTATCGATGCATCATATATAAACCGCAACTTATTCTATTTTTAAATAATACATCTCCAGTAGCACCTATTCTTCTATTCTAAGAATTCTACATTTATAAGTATAACAATTACCTGCTATCCTGCCGACCAGCCATCTGACTCAGCGTACTGTTACAAGTCGAGGTTCTATTCAGGCCGGACATCGACGGTGATATAACGTAATTTGACGTCCTGTACATCAATGGAGATTCAGCCCTCGACGGATATTCCATTTCCTCTTCCATCTCTTCAATGACGCCCGGTTTGAAGAACAGCTTTTGAGGTAGAGGCGTCGTCGGTTGAGACGTTGGAGATTCGCAATAATGAGAGCTTTGGTCGTTGGATGGTTTATCATGTTTACTCGTGCTGAAGCGTCTGTGCAATATCTTAGCGAAGAAATTATTGCTGGTCTTTTTGGGGTGCGTTGGGGAAGGATCTAGGTTGCTTACGATAGAAAATGTTTGGTCCATCTTGATTAATAGAGATTAGCTTCTTTAATTGGTCATCTTCGTGGTTAGGAGAAAATCTGAAAGAGGTGTACACGGTTGCTATTGGATAACTGTCGTGATATTCTTAATAATAATTGTTTGTTGGGTTTCAATTGATTTTTAGCAACATAAATAGTCGAATGGTCTTAAAAGCCAAATTATATATGTTGATACTTGCAGTAACTGTCGATAAATAAACACAAGGAGCAAAAGAAAATGAATTGATTATAAAGAACAAATTAATAATAAACAGTAAAAAGCTATATTGTCAATTTGTTTGGAGCAAAGTACACTACAATAAATCGAGTGTTTAAACGTTTCAATGAAATGCAAGCTTACCATTGGAGGCTAGGATAGGGGCGAAAACGATGCACCAGTGCAAGAGATGAATGTTTTCTTAGCCATGTTGCCAGGTTACATTTTGCCAGAGATTATATTATTAATTGGCAATTTGCATTTTTTGGAAATTCATCACCAGTTCTTGGCATCAAATACTGAACGTTTAATAGCATTTTTTAAGTAAATGGTTAATATCCAAACACATACACGTATATACACTACCGTTCATATATTTGGGGACGATTAAAAAATTGTTTTTTTTAATTCGAATAAAAACAAAAAGTTATTTCTAATTTAATTTACTTCTGCACATTAAGTATACTATACAAAACTAAAAATATTCCAAAAAGAAATGTTGTACTAATTATAATTAGGTCTATACGGATTTTTCGTCTATATGTCCCCCTTTGACTTAATTACTGCGGTACATATTCGTGGCATTCTTAGAATTAAAGATTTCAAAAATGTTGCTGGGATCTCGGTCCATGCTTGCTGGAGCTTTCTTCATAAATCTTGTGAACTAGTCACTACTTTTTGGCGAATCCTTCTGTCCAGTTCATCCCATATTAATTCGATAGGCGACAAGTCAGGAGGCTGAGGTGGCGAAATCATTCTTTTTAAACGATCTTCTTCTTCCAGACATGCTAAATAGTTTCTGCATATACGAGAAGAATGCTTAGGGTCGTTAACCACTTGAAACGTAAAGTTTCGACCTCGTAATCGTTCCCCATTTGGTACAGCATTCTCTTGTAATATTTTGAGATAGCCCTCTTTACGAAGTATTCCCTGTATTCTTACTAAATCACGTACAGCTGTTCCCGCAAAACAGACCCAAATCATTACGTTACCTCCACCGTGCTTTACTGTAGGTAAAATACACTGTTCACTAACGCTTTCACCAACCTGTCGCCTAACAAACGTCTTCCGTTTGGAACCAAATGTTTCAAATTAAACTCATCTGTCCACAGCACGTTGCACCACTGTTCGAATGTCCAGTGTTTGTGTTCTTGTGTCCACTGCAATATTTTTCTTTTATTTTGAACCTCCAAAAGCGATTTTCTGGCAGCTACTCGTCCCTTTAAGCCTGCCGCAATTAATCTGCGTTTCACGGTCAAATGCGAAATAGGATTTCTTCGTGAAACATTGACTTGCTGGGTTATTTCCGGAGCGGTTAGAAATCTGTTTCTTTTTTAAACAAGAACCATGAACTGATCCTCAGCAGCTGTTGTCTTCTTTTCGCGTCCAGAACGTTTCTTATCAGCCAAAGAACCCGTTTCCGCCACCCGTTTTAATGTTATAAATACACCATTTTTCGATATTTTTAATTTTTTCACAATAACTGCCATTGACTATCCTTCATTACGTAAGGTAATAATAGCAGAACGCGTTTCGATGGAAATTTCTTTTCGTTTTGCCATTTCGGCAGCACCCGTTTATTACGATAGCTAAATTTAAACTAAACTACAATCGAGATCGATTTTATTTTAAATACAAGACGCTATCTGCTTTGTTTGTTGTACTAAGTGTTCTACGAATCTCACATTATTCCTTTGTGGAAATATTCGACAATATTTTCAAGTTTATGTTTATAACCCCATAAAAGGGATTAAGAGGAATTTTGCCTGGGGCTGCGGTAGAATATAAATGCGTTGTAAATTTGATGGGATGGAAGAGAATACTGTCGTAAATTATGTTCATACATATAGAAATGTATACTCTTTCATATAAAACACAATCGATTGTCAATATTTCAATTTTGCTTATTTTTCGGAGTTTTTCTTAGTCGTCCCCAAATATATGAACGGTAGTGTATAGTAGGTACTATATATAAACGACCCCTCATTTGACAGGAAATTCTACTTAAGTCACACATCGAACCCTCATTTCCTTAAGGGAGAATAGTGAATACTATCCTAGCCGATGGTCGCGGTTGGTCGGAAAGTTTTAGATTCGCGATTTCCCTCACGTAAAAGCTTTACACAATTTGCTGCGCGGACCCTTTGGAAAAAACTCACTACCGGGTCCCCGTAGTGTTGGGGCATATAAACTGGCAAGAGGAAAAACAGCGTTCGTCGCTTGTACTTTCGTTCTTCTCACTCACGAAGACGTTCTGTAAGGTGAAAAGGGTCCCGCCAATCAGTATATACTATTCCACGTTTATTTCTATAAGAATTAACAAGGAACATAGGAAAATCCGATCTTGTGATGTTTATTGGTGATTACTATCTAGTTAATGTCCGCTGAATTGAGGAATAATACTGGATCATTGCTGAAATTTATGAAAAGCTAACAGTAGCGTTAACTTATAGTAAATCCTAAACAACATTTTATGCAGATAATTCAATAAAGTTTTTTTCTTTCCTACTTAGTTGTGATGCATTACTGACTTAACGCCGTAAGTTATTAATAATTGTTCACAAATAAAATATGTCAAGATCCAAAATTAGACTCGCACAGTCACAAATAGGCAATAACAATTATAATACGTGTATGACAACGTTCTAATCTTGTTACCATTCTCGCAAACACAATTTTATTTATTTACTAGATGGCTCCACAGGGCAATCATGCAATCAGCACTCTTTAATACAACAAAGAGAAAAAAAAACTGTCCAATTAGACGACACTAAACTTATTTTTTTGGGAAGTTTTCGCAACTAATTTGATCGCTTCATTGTGCAAACAGGTAAATGAAAATAAACTAGTAACTGCTGTGTATCTACAAGGAAAATAGGCAGAGTTTGCTTTGGTATTTAGTAGCATTTCTATCTAGTTAACCTTGTTAGTAATGTGTGTACTTAAAAGGATAGTAAAGAAGATTGTATACAGTGGAGTTCTAAAGTTTCTCCATCCTCCTACTAATTTTGAACAAGATCCAGCGATCCTAGAAACAAAAATGGTGGATATCTATCTTTTGTGAACTAACTGGAGTTATCGTTAGCTTAATTATTATCGAAAGCGAACTTTTTCTTAAATAGAATAGAATAGAATCCAAGAAATTGATGGTATATAAAACCCACTCACTACGGAAGATATCGACATTTTCTATCGCGCACACCAACAAAATATAAAATTATCGCAATAAATACTTAGTAGATCATTGTATTGCAGTTTCAGCCGAATATAATGTTCTGTTACAAAATAATGACATTCAAACTCAAATTTCTCAACAACCATTGAGGATACCGCAAATTGATCGTTAATCCCTTTAATCATCAAGTTAAACTGCGTAAGGAACCATCATCAAAATAAATATTTTAAAACATTTTTGAAATCATCAAATCCTCCAACTTCATAGATTTCGATACGCTGGATCCATTAAAAGTTACCCCGAATTTCCATCTCTTACGGTAAGCGAGCTATAAGTTTTAGAATGTTGGTAAACTTTGATTCTTATCTTTATCCTTTCTCGAGGTGTAATTCGAAAAATAAACGAGATATAATAGGGGTGGCGGGAGCCGATTCTTCGAGTTAGATTTTTCTCAAAAACATATAACTGAAGCCATTGCATTGCGTCGAAAAATCCTCAAGGGGAACTACAGTAAAACACGAGAGATTCAAACTTTGGTTCTATGTTAGAATTTATTAAAAATTCCAAAATTATCAATTTCGCGTAGAAGTCATCTGATGGTGTCTGTGTAATTTTTTTTACACGTGCGCCAGAAAATATTAATGTAGTGTGACAGTGAACGCTTCATCAACGCCATGCACACGAATAGGAAGGTCTCCATTATATTTGTTCAAAATTCAAGTACTACAGAAAAATTGCGAAATTGGGGTACTCAGGTTTTACATAAGCTGGGGACAACCTCATTTTTGACAAAAAAATCATTGTGAACGACGAGGCACATTTCGGTAGGAAATTTAGAAGATGAAATAAACTATAAAGAAAACAGACAGACTATTCGAAAGTGTTAAATGAAAAACATGAGGTTCTTGAGAAAAAAAAGAAGGGAAGACAAAAATAGATAGAATTCATAACGACATACTCAGGGATAATAATGAGACAGAAAAAAGAAAAAGGACGACTTAGAAAACTGGAAAATGAATGCCGTACAGCTGCTGAAGAAAAACGAGCGAAATGGGAAAGAGTGAGGAAGCTTGCAGGAGACAGAAAGAGGTGGAGGGTGATGTAGAAAAAGCCGACTCCATTATAGCTTTACACCGAGAGGTAGAAAAGCTAAGGATTACTAAGAAGGTAACATATAAAATGTACAGGGGATTCGATTAAAAAAATGAAATTAGTTGCACGACTTTGTAAATAATAGTTTTAGTGTTTTAATTTGTTTCTGTGTTGTTTCCGTTTCCTGAAAACAAATTTGTAAATGACGAATTAGCACCTATAATTACTATTTTATAATTCAATTAGAGACTCCCTAAGGACTCCACGTTGACTCCCAAAGTGAAATCAAAATAACCAACAAATTAGGCAACAATATATCGTACAATTACTTACTGATTACTAGCACAAACAACAAATACCCAATATCGTCCTGTTTGAGTTTATAATAACCACTCTTTCGTCGATTCTATAATAACACATTACGTACACAGAAGAGACACAATGCGGACATGGAATTAAATAACAACTTATTGAAGAAGTCCGAAAAACAACGACAAATTGGCGCTACAGTACTAAAATTAATAACACGACAAATCGTTAAATAAACATGGTTGGGTTTCACTCGAAAAACACTTTCTATACAGCGATCGACGTGGACTGTTTCTAGATTTTGCCGCTGGGTACGTCGAAAAAAGAAAAGAAAGAACTAAAGAAATAAATTCGACAACAGTTACTAGCACGGCGAGTTGGTTATCCTTTATTATTGGCTTTCATGTTCGAATAGTAGAAGTATTATGTAGAATAAATTGCTTATAAGTAGTGTGGTATTGTTAGAGTCAAATAACAGATAATGCATATATGTACGCATACGTAAGACGTTGAAGCATGAACCTGTTCATGTATTCAGAATTCGATAAGTAAATATAATGTTATACGTGGTTTCGTTTGCGTATGGTAATTTTGTTAGAGGTACGTCAAATATCTGGTTTCAACCAGAAAATAGTGGTATATAGCACTATTGAGGTCTTCCCGTCTCTATTACTTCTAGGGCAGTGTGGAATTAGTGTAAGGATTAGTGCGAAACTAGAACTAACAAATTTAGCAATGACTTTGAGCTTTGTCACAGCTAAATTTGATAGATCTACTGTATTTGACTGTGAAGTGTCCCGTTTTAAATGAAATATATTCATAATGCAGAAACATTGGTGGGAAACCGAAGCCTGCACTGTGATTTGTCGATTGCATTGGTGCAGCATCGTTGTAGTACTAAAGTTGTCATATGCATAGCTTATTTCTCCCACTAGCCTGTGTTAACTCAAATTATTATTATTACTAGAGTGGCGACGTTGCGTGCAGTTTGTCATTGGCGTTACGTTCGGTGGCAGGTTGTCTCGCATGTGTGTAACTCGCTAAGTAGGAGATAGGCAGAGAGTGACGGCGGTACTGGCCAGTACGTAGTTAGTAATCGAGTGGAGAGCATCGTAGCGACGTTCAGCTTAAAATATTTCGTTAGCATTTCATTTTATAGGTGTCTTTTTTGGTATACTGTGCGATGTTAAGAGTGCTCTTTTCATTTATTTCATTACTGCCCTACTTTAGAAGCTTTGGTTTTGGTTAAATTGTTATTGTACTATTTTAGAAGTCTCTTTTTTCGTTTATTTCGTCACTGCCTTTTTTATAAGTTTCATTTTCGATTTATTTTGTTAGCTACTCTCATATTTTTGGAGTATCCTTTAGAGTTTATATTTCGTTTTATAATTTTATAATATATTTGATGCTTATTTAATATTTACTTGTTTCGTGTTCTTCCGTTTTATTTTAGTAGTTCTTAGTTTATAATCTTCCAACAATGCCGAGAATGTCAAGCATTGTTTCAGAATATGGCACCCATTAACAAAAAAGAAGTGCTTTACACCATTTGTTCTGCGAAGTTAGGATTTAGGGGCAAATATACTCTTGAGCTGGTATCTGAGAAATACGAGGCATATTGAATACCGAAAGGTATTTCACGTAATTGATTTATGCGCAGCTTTTCTTGGTGCCAATATCCCATTAAATAAATTACAGGATCCACTTTTCCGTGGGTTTCTTAAAAAATATACCAACCAAGATATTCTCCATTCATCGACAATTAATTATGTACCTAAGCGATTCGACAAAACAATATATCAAATCAGGTCAAAACTAGGTGAAAATTATCTCTGGATAAGCGCAGATGAAACGACAGACATTAAAGGAAGGTGCGTCGTTAATGTAATGGTTGGCACATTGCATACGGAAAATCCTCCAATGTCATTTTTAGCAGGTACAAAAATCAGATTCCGTGTCACTGCAAACGATTAACAGCGTAAAAAATGTAGCTGGTGACGACTGCTTAAAAGTTCTACTTTTTCTCTCAGATTCTACAAGCGTTATGTTAAAAACAGATTACGAGCTTAAAAAACGTTTTCCAAACATGTTAGATCTAACATGTGTTGTGCATGAAATACATCGCATTGCTGAACTTTCGTGATGAATTTCCAGATGTTAATTCATTGATTAATTAATTCAAAAAGATTTTACTGAAAGCACCAACTAGGATAAAGTAATATAAAGAAATGTGCCTGAATATACCTTCGCCGCCAGAACCTGCATTAATACGATGGGATACATGGTTAGAAGCCGCATTTTTTTATACCCAACACTTTCGTATTTTAAAACCTTTTGTATTAAAGTTAAAACGAGATGCTTCCAGCGTTACAGCAGCTCAAGCATTAATTGTAAAAGAAGATTTAGTCGAGCAATTAGAATTTCTTAATACACATTTCTCCAACGTAACAAAAACGATCTTTTGTTTCTAGAAAACAAAAATTTTAAATTAATTATTATTATTTAAAAAGCATAGAGGAATCGATTGGCGAAAAGATACGGAACAAAATTAATCCGGTTTTACAAAGGAATCCAGATTATATGCTATTAAAAGAAATTTCCAATAACACTTTTACTACCCAGAATGAAGGATTTAATTGGATACTTCCATTTCGCATCAGTTAACTTCTAGATTTAAAAATATATTAACTTACCAACGAAACCAATTAACAAAGAACAATTTAGAAAAATATATCATAAATTCCTTTTACCATCGTATCAAAAACGTACTTGACGATTAACAAAATATAACTTTCAATTTATCACTGCACATATCCGAACGACGCTTAACTGACCAACACTTGTTAGCAAACTGCACCGAACGTCCTCACTCTAATTATTACTGTTTGGGTTGGCTACCAACAATCCACACACTTGAACTTAATGCTCTTTATGTCGTCCCCAATTAAACTTTTATTTCCACTCAACCAGCTTAGTGCTGCCTCTAAAGGCTATTATCTTGCCTAGGGGAGGTTTCGAACCGAAATGCTTCTGTTAGTTTCTCAGATGTGCAGACAACATGCAAACTCGTTTCCACCGCATTACCTTTCATCAACAGTTTGAAAAATATACAGGGCCCTATTTATAAAATAGTAAATTTTGATTTTTTTTTGTAAAAATGGGTTATTCAAACGTCTTTCTATTAACTACATATAAAACAGCAGTAAAAACACTACTAATTTACCAATTTAAATAATATCGCGAGGAGCAATAATAGCAGCAATCGTGACCCGTTAATTTGGATCATTCTGTATTATAAAGTATTATTACGAATTTCATTGTCGATAGTTAAGGAATTGTTTAAACAGTGCACAACACTGTAAATAGCAAAAAAAAAATGTTTCCATTCATGTTCATTTTTCTATGAATTATTTAAAACGCGATAATTATTCGGGTTACGGTTATTGTTGTCAACAAGTTTACGGTGCACTTGTAACCTTGACAGACGTGGGGTTTTCTAATGCTTATAAATGGAGATAGAACATATTCTCATTTATCTACGAGATGTCTAATGCATTGCAAAAGAATTTCAATTATAAGAAAATAATGTATTATTTCAGTACTTCGGTTCCATTAACTAACCAGGGAGAAGATCTCTAAATCGATAAAGTATTCATTGAATTAAGAAGTAATTTCGTTAAATATTGGCAAAGCGTCTGTTGTTCAAATAAAATCTTTCACATACTTTCTCACTCTTTCATATATCGATATATCGATCGATGGATGCATTTTCTCTTGAGTCGCTCTGTGTGATATGTAATATTTATAATAATTTATACATTTGCTTAAATCGGATCCTCTTTGTAAATGTTTATTTTTTACAAATAAATGTTTATTAATTCGAAATTTACAACGTTCGATAATACTTAGAATTTCCTGAATACGGATGTGATAACTTGGTAAGAATTCGTAGGTCTAACTAAGAGACTAACTTGAGACATCTTATCCTTCCGCATCCTCTATACGATTAAAAAAATAAACACAAGCGAATTAAATCTTACCACAGCAATAGAAACCTTCTACAATACATCTTAAAGATCTTCGTGCGAAACTTTACCTTTTCAGGAACGCCTAACGTCCCGAAATCTCTTCCACTTCTTCATCGTCTTTAAAACACTTTAACATCGTGTCCAACAGCACCTATTGACTAACCGGCCACATAGTTGGTACTACTGCTCGACTACTGCCTCTTTTTTTTTATTAATCGCCGGAAAATGCAATTTCAACTTAATCGCGCTACCGTTTCCTTCTAGCAAATTGCCATCATTGGGTCCGTTACGAACTTTCCCTAAGCGAGTCGAGACGCGATAAACGACAAGATGAAGACAACATGTACAACGTACTCTTGCCCTTGCGTTGGTGATTTTTGCATGAATTGTTTATATAATTGTCTCATGAATTGCGTTCATGGTTGTGCCGTACAAGGCTGCCCTCGTGCGATACGTGGCTTGAGGATGCTTAAAAGGACATATTAATGAATTCGTCTTTTAAGGTTTACTAACAATGAGATGAGATTTGCATATATACGATGAAGTAAATTATGCAAATTAGTATAATTAGAAATCAATATTGTTCACGGCTAATAATAACATATGTCTTTTTGTTTTTTATTTACGATCTGTTTAAATTATATTCATTTCAATCTATTTAAAATCTTCTCATCTAATGAAGAAGATTAAATTCTTCACTTGCTTCATCTTTGAAAAGCTCAATTAGAGCTAAATTAGAGAAGTGAGATGTTGTTTCTTTAAAAATGTACACATTTCTAGCCACTTCTGAGCTATTACAATACGCCAGCATCACATTAAATAATAGTTCGCTGTTATTCTTACATGAAATAAATTTGTAAACCCATTCTCTTATTTATTCAGCCTTAGTCTGAATATCTGAAAGGATGCAACGATAATATAATAGTTGAAAAGGAAGTTGTCTGCTCTGGTTTAATTTCGTTTGATGCTGAAAGAAGCTACTTCATAGGTAAAATCCATTTTAAATAAATTTCATAAAACGTGAGATGTACATTTCTACATGTCTGCCCCTCACTTTGAGCTTGTTTGATCTTGCAAAATTACGAACGTAACGTAACATTTGCGACTCTTTTTTAATAGAAATCCCAAGATTTCAAGCTGAATGTACTTGTAAAAGCTTCAGATATCTTACGTTATCTGCATATTTCTTAAATCAAATTGTCTTTTATTGTCTTCAATGCACACCTAGAAACGGATCGTAATCGAGCTCGCATATATCTAGAACTCTACATTTATTCTTACAACCTTTTTTCGTATTGCAGAGCTCAACCACAAAATATGCAACCGTAGCAACGGATACATAATTTAATCGGCAATAAACCACGAGGCCACTTTTGAACGCAGACGATATACCTCATCCGCAATGCAATCATTATTTTAATTCATAATTTTCTCGCATCTGTCTGCATTAGTGTCCCCTACTTGTCACTTAAAATTGATAATTTAATTGGTAGCGACGGTGTAGGTATCATGTTTCGCGTGGTACATATTTTGACCCGCTGAATGGGCTGGGAAAGTCGTAAATAAACAGATAAGATCGCTGTTGCTTTCATTAACTTTAGTTTGACGAAAGGTGAAATGTAATCTTCTGAAAATTCATGTATTCAAGTTCAATTCTTCTGCTGCTAGGTAAATCATCATGTTAGATAGGTTTAATCGTTTGAAACAACGAAGAAGGGAATGAGAAAGCGCAGAAACACAAGAATTAGTGAAATGTATTGCCTCTGTAAATAAGTCAACAATGAGATGTTAAAACAAAATTTTTAAAGCGAAGAAGAATTTTTGAGTGAAAGTTTTTTTTTATTTTAGAATTTTTAATATGTATCAAATAATGCTTACTAAACATTGCGTAATCTCAAGAAGCATTGTAGAACACTTTAGGATGTGCAATTAACAATTTTCGCCACCTGTAGCTCTTTTGATAAGCGATGGTCGACGGTTACTAATTTAGCAGGCATTACGTAATATATTGGCGAAGCACTTAATAATCGTAAACAGGTTGATGTTATCTACGTGGATTTTTAGACATTATTTTAACACAAGAGCGGCTTGTATGTTAACCTTTAAATCCTTCTCCTTCGCTGACCGTCGGAAAAAGCAAAGCGTCGAATTTTTTTCGAATATTCTCTAATATAAAAACTGATACTTCAGCTTTTTTGTCACTAATATCTTTTGCAGTGCCTACATATGATTATCGCTCCTTCACTACGCATAGATCGACAGTTACAGCGATGATGAAGGGTAACTGATACATTTAGCAGTGGCGATGAAGTAATGCGACCTAAGTAAAGTCATCAACAGCATGGACCATTAACTACCACAAAAGGCTGGAAACATATGAAGCTCGTGATATGGAAAATAAGGTGTCTTCATGATGTGCAAATTGTGGAATGAAATGGCGTTCGGTCTTGAATGGCCAACGTTACGTGTGGCATACCTCAGAGATCGATTCTGGTTCTACTTCCGATTCTGGTATATGTACACTCCCCGACAAAAACTTAGACGCGGTAAGATGTTTTACGGGTTTTAAGAGTTACAACTTTTCTTTGCGAAACTAGCAAGATATCCCATTAAGTTTTTATTCATAAAAGTAAAATAAACTTAAAAATATCTCCTCCAGTAAATATGAACTAAATAATAAATTATTACTCCAATGTTTAAACAATTTTTGCGATAAAAATTTAGACGCTCTGTTGCAAATGTAAAACAAAAATCAACAAATGAGTGATTAGTAATGCGTTGATCCTCCATTGTTCTTAATCACTTCCAATAGTCTGTTATTAATAGATTTATATAAATTTAACACATAATTTTGAGGGATATTCTGCCATTCAGTCACTATTGAAGTTTTCAGTTCCTGCACCGTGAAATATTGACGGCCTCCGCCATAAACGCGACGTGCCAATTCACACCATATGTTTTCAATAATGTTTAAGTCTGGTGACCGTGCCGGCCACTGTAAAGTTTTAATCTTTTTCTCCTTAAACCATTCAGTAATGGTTTTTGCTTTATGAATTGGCGCGTTATCTTGTTGAAAAACAAAATTGCGTCCGGCCCGTTAGTTTCCAAAACGGAGAAGATTGTCACGCAATAAGTCTTTATACGTCACAGATGTCATTTTGTTTATGCAAAACACTATCCCACTTTTATCGCGAAATCCAATCGCTGCCAATATCATCACAGATCCACCCCCTAATTGTCTGGTCATTTTCACTTTTGGTTCCTTTCTCAGATCATGATAATAAGGCAAGTACCCATCCGGTCCATCCAAATTAAAACGTTTCTCATCGGAAAATATAACTTTTTCCCATTGTTCCTTCCAGGATACGTGTTCTTCGGCAAATCTTAACCTCGCTTCTTTGTGTTTCGCCGAAAGTGGCGATTTTCTCAACATTTTCTTCCATGATATTACCGGTGACGCCTTTAAAATCCTTTGAACATTACGCACGTGCGTTTGTACCCCCGCCTGTTCTGCAATAACTCTAGCCGACGCAGAAGAATTAGATGCACACCGCTATATCATGCGTTTATCCCGTTCACTTACAGCTTTCGGTCGCCCCTGGCCTTTTGGTTTGCCGTAATTTTCCGAATCTTTTAGGAAATTTCTCAGGCAACGATCGCTTCTTCGTAACCGACGAGCAATTTCCTTCTTACTAACACCATCCTGGTGCCAGGCTAGAACTTTACCCTTTTCTATCAAGGATAATTCCTTTCTTCTAACCATATTGCAAACACTTTATAAAATATCATTTCTCGTGGTGAAATGTATACACTTTACCAGCACAACCACCGCATATAAAGAGAAGTATCAAATTAAAACATTTTTGCTTATATTAATGTAATAAATGCATAGGGTCTAAAAAAAATAAAAAAAGCTGGTAAATAGCTTGTATATATAATATATAGCTCTCTGGGTATAGACTGTCAGCATGGGTAGTGATAATTTCTATATCCAGCACATTGATTTCATCAATACCATGTGTTATTAGCAAAAGCGATGTGAGAAGAGATGTATTACTTGGGCGTAAGTAGCGAAGGTGTGAGGTGAAGAAGCATTCAGAGCAACGCTGATGACGTCGGGTGCATTTTCTAGCGCTTTCTCCATTTACATTGCCGAGTAATTGCATCAATAGCATTATCTTAGACTATATTTTTACCAACTTACCCTCAATGCTCTTGTACCTTACCTTCTACCAATTCGAAATTTCCAAAATTCGAAACTGCTACTGCAGCTTGTTTATAGGAATAGGATTCAAAAATTTACAAACTACTGTATTTAGAGCAGATAGTATATATTTACAATGACGTCTTCGTTTCTTTTTTATAATTTACATCTGCTGTATTGTTTTTCTTAAAAACTTAAATCCATACAAGGCATTCATGTATAATATATATGTACAAGTAATATTTACATAAATATATAATAGGTATTTCAGCTTAGCTTTGTGTGTTTTCCAACTAAGTAGATTATATTTACCGTACATACAACAAAGTTATAAATCATAAAAATTCACTCTGTGCAGATCGTCAAAGGAACACGTTAGCTTCTTTATTTTAGGCATACAATTTTAGTCTGCTGCATTCATGTCTAGCGTCAACTTATGCGAAAATATTTGAACCTTTCTGTGTGCTTAATGATAATAGGTGACAAAGATATGATACCATTATAATTCAGTCTGCTTAATAGATGTGTGCATGAGTTTAAAATATTCTGTTTTTAACATATGTGAATTGCAATGAATATCGATATTACTACACCTTTTATTCGTCTACCAGAAATTATCTTTGAAAATGGTTCTGCTTTCGAATGAGGGAGCCAGAAATTCTACATTTTCTTCAAATGTCACCACCTTAAATGTTTTTATTGACCACTAATCAGTAGTTTTTCATTAGATAAAATAGTTTCGTTGAGGAACAAGAAAAACGCCGCTTGATAATATTTTGGTGCATGCATGGCCACCAATTTAAAATTTATTGATTAAATGTGTTCTCTTTGTTAGAAAAATTTCAACAATCACATGTAAAAGATTGGAAGATGTACGTATACGCATATTATGAAGTATACAGGGTGAGCCGCGGATTCAAAAGATTGTGGGCACAGTTGATTGTAGATCACTAACAAATTAGTTATTTATCTATTTATTTATCTATATTAATAGTTTGGGGAGCGATTTAAAGTCTAGAAATGCTGGAAGAAAGACAGACCGTTCAAAAGTACTTGGAGTTGCTCCAAATACAAATCGCTAATAATGACTTGATGTTTCCCGATGAAGAATGTGCCAGTTCACACAGCAAGAATAATGAACACACGGTTGAACGACAACAATATCGATGTTCTGGAATGGCCTGCCTTTTCCTCAGACATGAATATTATAGAAAACTTATGGGGCTGGATGATGCGACAAGTTTACAGCGAAGGAAGACAGTTTAACACCAGAGAAGAACTGATGTTAGCCATAAGAACCACTTGGGAAGCAATTCCAATGAATTTGTTAAATAATTTATTTATTTCGTTGCCTCATCGTATGTTAGCAGTTATTCAGAAACGTTATTAAAATAGAAGATAGTTGCTTTATTTCTATTTTTTGTGAGAGTAATCAATTGTCGCGTTAAAAATTACCATCAGAGTAAAAAAAATCCTCAAAAATTGATTTTTGGAATTGTTAAGTCAAACTGGCGTCTAGATTTATTCAAGGGACCTAATTTCACTATTTTTATAGTCATTCTAACTAAAGCGTTAGTGTTTCAATGAAATTGAGTCAGTCGTGGGATGACAGTAATAATCAAATGTCGGGCATTGTATGTCTAATGTACATTTTCGAAGAAATTATGGTTTCTGTAAATGCCAACTTTTTCAAAAAGTTTTAGGACAATAGTACATTAAAAATATACATTAGGCAGCTACGAACTTACGACACACCCGCAGGTTTCAATATAATTTTAAATTACGCCCACAGTAAAAAAATCGGTTTGGTAAATCTCCATTCACAGAGGCACAATCTTCCAAGCCGGCGGAGGCGACTCATTCTCTATATTCCGGATCAGTTTCATTCTGATTCCAGGACCATCTTTTATACAATAACTATTTTTAGAGTTAGCTAGAAAAATACTAACTTTAACTTTAACTCGCCCACCGAGCAAAATGCTACATTGGTGAATATACAGCCTTGAATTTTATTCAGCTAAAGTTCCATAAATATTTCCTCATGTTAAAGTTTCTTTGGAAGCAATTAATTTGTTCCATTAAACACTTTTAGTATCGATTACTTTAATGAGACAAATTTCATAATGGCAACTTTTATCGAATGTTTTTTAAAACGTTTTTTGAATGGTTTCGAGTTCAACAAAATGGTTTAAACTGGTACATTAATCTGTTAAAAATTCTCTTTGTTTGTGGAATATCCGGAGGTAACACGTTACATTGCAAAGAAAAATGTTTGCCATTAGTCCCAAAATTGACATCATTAAACTCGTAAATTATGTTTTACATATAAATAATGTATTCAAATATTAAATATAAATATCACCGCATAGATTCGATTACATCGAAAATTCTAGGTAAAAATGACTTCTTTGCTTACAAATTCGTAATAACAGTTATATATACAAAGCATCCAAACTAGGTTTGAATAACGCCTTTTTAATGTAACAAATAGAGATGATTAAACTACGAATATTAATAATACGACAATCGGAAACTCTATAAAATATATCGGTTGTTTGATGAATAATCCATGCATTAGAAAAGGGAAAGTATTTATTAGAATTTAATTTGTTTTGAAGAAATTAGAGATTCGTCAAATTTATAAATTACTTAGAAACACTTGAAAGTAAATTCGTTTTTGCAGATTTACGCTAATCAATGAGGAATGGTGACGGCCAAATGTTTCAAGGAGTTTCCCTGAAGATAAGGTTTAAATTTTCGACTCAAAAAAAGATGTAATTATCAAAATGAAATCTTCTCTTTTGCTTTTGCTCTCAAAATGGAATTATTTGCTTCTATCAAACAACGAATTTTATTCAATCTCAGACTTTCCGTACATTATTATTTCTCCCATAATTCTCTAACGCAAATAAAATATCGTCGATAGCATTTAGAGGTTTCTAAATAGAAAGACAGATCTTCGCATTCAGACAACCAACAAATTCATTTATAATTAAAACTAATAATACTTTGCTTCTACCTTGACAGGTATACTGAAATACACGCATATAACGTAGCATAACAATAAAACGATCAACCAACTCAAATAATAAATTAAAACAACGATTTGCGGCCTGGTGACAATTACGGTATGGATATTAGGGAACATTTTCTGCTATACGGGTACTGCCTGAGCGTTTCCGTTCTTGAAAAATCTACCGCATCCATTCTGGGACTGCTGGCTACTGGACTCCGGTATCGTTGTAGTTATCGTAACTGGCGGTAGAGGGCTCGGAGGTATCCTGATCTCGACATGTTCGTCCGACATCGAATCCATACTGCACAAGGTGTCGCTGGATTGGTAGCGACGGTGTGGGAAGGTGTCTGAGTGGAGCAGTGGTTCTAAAATTAATAAAATATAATTTTTAATATGTTTGGCAATGAAATGGGTGGTAAATTGTAACTACGCTGTAGATACCCAATACAACAGTATTTGCAAAATATATCGATTCTAGATAGCAACAACATGAACGAAATTCATACGACTCGGAGAAGCTTGTTATTCAAAGGCATAACGAGATATTATTGCCAATAACCGAAATCGTTGTCATAAAATTAATTTTTTTATCCAAATAGTTTTATGAGTACTTTCATCGACGATTAAAATTGAAAAATCGACGTTTGTTTTAAAGAAATGCGTCAACACCAATTTAGTTACATTCTACTTTGGCCAACGAATATACGATTAATAAAAATATTTATACTTCAATATAATCTCAACATCTCTAGACAACAGTATTTAATACTACTTTTTTTTCTTGCGTAGCAATTTATTTTCTCATGACTTTGAGTTTGTTTTTTAATTAAATATTTTCTATTAAAGATGCAAATCGTTCCTCTTACGTAAATGCCTGTTATGGAGGACATCGTGTTCATTAATCTTCTAAACATAAACAAAACGTTGAAGTTCCTAGAATCGATCTTTCAATAAGAAGAAATTAATTTATAGCGATCAAGTTTGTTTTTGCTTACGTACTAATAGGGCCATTTAATTTAATAAAGCAGCTAATTTAGAGTTTAGCCAAAGAAAGGTTATATTCTTAAGGTTAAAAGTAGAAATGTAGAAAAACGAGTTACCTCCTCCACAATCCAGACTCAAAGCTGCCTTGTGTTCGTCGAGTTTCTTAGCGCTACATAATGGAGTGTCTACTTCTATTGTATTGTTAAATAAGGCGTAATCGACTTCGTATTCTCCGCTATACTTCTTGAACGTTATTAAGGACTGGAATCTATGGCCCCAGAGTATTTCGGACGGTAAATAGCTAGATCTGGCCTGCGTGGTCATACCCGTAGATTCTATCACACCTTCTGTAATGGAGTGATTAAATTGTAAATTGCGATTTACGTATTTTCACTTCGAAGCCAAGAAATGTGTTCATATTAGGAGCTGCTGCAACATTTTTAATCTTAACATACTCCACGATATGTTTTAAATTTAAAAAAATGTAACTTCTGGAAAGAAAAATCTTTAAAAAAAATCGAATTGATTCACGTGTTTCTAACTGTTGATAATTGACTTTTTTTAGGCTGTTAAAATTTTATCTCATCCGACTTCCAACCTTCGGAGTAAAACTATCGCAAACAATATGAAAGTTGGTAGAATTACAATTTTCGTAATCAAATTTGAAAACAGCAGAGATAATCCTCGTGAACACTTCCTTTGGCATTTTCTTTCTTTTACCTAAAATTACCACTATTTCAAATCTTTCCCGCAAGAGATCAGTGGCTGACATGGTATATAACGGTGAGTTCCTATCTATCTTATGGACGATAGTTGTAGGCCAGATGAAGAATATCTTATCTTCTTCTCCGTCACCGCCAACCTGAAAAAAATAAATAAAAAAAATATAAATGAATGAATAAAAATGAATAAAATGAGAGAATCACTACCACGTTAAAGATGTACGTACCATTAATTCGGTTTGGAAGAACGGTAAACTTTCACCTTCCTTGGTAACTTTATGCCTGATGAGTTGCGCCCTGACGTGAGCTTCGATTATATGACTCTTACGCATATCGCCCACTCTGAACATCAAACAGGGCACGCCATCCCTATGGCAGATGACCGCGTTTCTGGAAAACAAGAGCGTTTGCGTGCGTTTCTTTGGCCGAGATAGTTTCGCAAAGACAACACCGACCATGAACGCCTGTATCATCACCCCGGATATGCTTTGTACGCACATCACGAAGATCGCCTCCGGACACTCCTCAGTCGTCGTCTTGCCACCGTAACCGATGGTATGCTGGGTCTCCACGCTGAACAGGAAACAGGACGCGAAGCCTTTGACGTTCGAAATGCACGGTGTCCACGTCTCGTTGTTCTGAAAGGCGGCGTTTCGCAGAAAAGAAGGGTTTAAAGGAGCGGTTAAGATATGCCTACCATGTTCTCCACTTCTAAATCGCCATGAGAGTAGGCGATCAACCACCAGATAACCGCGAAACTCAACCAGGAAAGAAGGAAGTTCATCGCGAATACTAATAAAGTCCAGCGCCATTGTGCGTCTACTAGTGTTGTAAATATATCCTGAAGATATTTCCTTCTTCGTTTCGCTACGTTTCCTTGTACTACGTTGCAGTCGCCGTGTTTGAAGACTACTCTTTTGCGAATTCTTCTGGCGTTGAATCTGGACTGTCTGTATCTGAAACAAATAGAGTAAGATTTACAGTCTTGATCAAATATGTTTCTAATTTGGGACATTTAAACATGTTTTTACAGCAAATCAGTATTTTGATAAGCAGCAACAATTCAAAGAATATCTCATAAAATCACAATCTTGAGTTTTGACTTACACATTTAGCAAAGAGAGATGGCTATATTTTAGTTAGCTTTATTTTCTTCTTCGTCCTTGTTCATCTAAATTCTATTTATTTCTAACCAAAAAATAATGCTAAGATAGCTTAGCTTCCTCATGGTATTGATGGAATAATTCACGGCAAACGCAATAAAAGGAGAGAGAAAAAAAGGAGAGAGAAAAAAAGGAGAGAGAAAAAAAATACACTAACGCACGGACATGTTTCTGCCTACCCGGCGTCATCAGCGTGGTTTCGAGAGTATTTTCGAGGAATGGTTTGGGGAACAGTACCTGGTTTATGTCGCTGCTTCTTGAACGGCAGGCATGCGTTTCTTTGGCACTAGAGGGCGCCAAGAAATGTCGAGTTTGTCGTTTTGAAAGTTGTGGTATTAACTGTGAGGCAACAGCGATAGAAGGTAGAGATATAAAAAATACTCTCGAAACCACGCTGATGACGCCGGGTAGGCAGAAACATGTCCGTGTATTAGTGTATTTTTTTCTCTCTCCTTTTATTACGTTTGCCGTGAATTATTCCATCAATACCATGAGGAAGCTAAGCTATCTTAGCATTATTTTTTGGTTATTGTTTCTAGGCATTTTCTGTTGTGTTCTACTTATTTATTTCTATTTATATTCTATATTTTTTTTTTGTTGGACACATACAAAATAAAGTATTAAAGAATTAAATTATATAGAATTTTTGTTTGAATGCCAACTGCGTATAAACACAGCACCTGTTCATATTTTAATTATACTTAAATATTATTGCTCAAACTACTAAAATTACTATCGGGAAAAATTCGACATACATGAGCAATTGGCACGGTATAGCTCTATTCGAGGCTATAAAAGCAGTGTATTGATCACCGGTGAATATGGCTGACAGCGACGGAAGTTGGTTAATGTAAAATACATGTATCGATTGTTTTTTTTGAGCTTAGACAATAGGAATATTATTTTTTGCAAATATAATTAAATAATATTCATTTAAAATATCAAATTCAGGGACTTGAAAAAATATGTAAAAATTCTCCACCCATAAAATTTGTCACGTGATTGTTGCTATCGGGATGACGACCAGAGTTAAACAAAATAGCTTTTAAATTTTAACCAATATTTCGCTTTGTTTTAAAGCTTCATTAGGATTATAAATTAGACAGTCAAGCTTCTGAGAAAGATTCCACGGAGTACGTGTTAGGAGATTCAATTGACGAATCCTGGTTAAGATTTAAAAGTTATTTTTTTAATACTTTGGCCGTCATCCCAACAGCAATAATCATGTGTATCAGGTATTGGAAACAAATAAGAGAAAAAAATAAGAGTGCAGACATTATTGAAATACAATACAGAGAAAAAGGTCGAGGTTGACCCAACAAAATGTAAAGTGTTAAGTTTCTGCTCTTTCTTCTTCTTAACAAGTAATGGCTAGGATCGATACTAATAGTCTGTAGACATACACATATTTATTTGAGAAGTTTGGAACTGAACAAATGCAGCACACTGCGATATTTGCCAAAGAATGCGACAAACTTGCTCCAATTTTTTTTCTCTGGGTCCGCATAAGTTGCTTAGTTAGAAGAAGTAATTAATAATTTGCTTACGCAATACCCTTGTTTTTTTTCTTATAATACGCTTTCATTTGGCAATTTCAAAGGTAGCAGGTAATACGGGCCTTCGCTTTTGAATAAGGAAGTTTTTAGGTCAGCGGCCAGGTGTTCAAAGTCCGGACACGCTACGTCGCAGTTTTGTCGTTGGAAAAAAGCGCTATACGATTCGTGTTAGGCATATAAAACCCGTTTCGTAATCTTAGTTGCTAACGATAATATTGTGAGTTCCCCTTCGCGAATGTAGCAAAGAAATGTTATACAGGTTGCAATACTTAATTCTTGTGATGTCACATTGAATATGAATCCGGAGCTATTTCGCTTTTCCTTTGTATATGGCCAATATATTTCCGAGCTTTGTGGATAACATTTATTGGCAGATTACCACCAAATTTGCTGTCAGTAAGGCGGACCACTTGTTTATAGTTATTTTGAAGCTGTAAATTGACTAATTAAAATGTTGTTTTTATAGTAATTGGTTAGCCTAACTTTATTTATGTCGTACTTGTTTATGCAGCAATTGCTGGACTAGCCAACTCCTGAAATGCTTTCGATGTCAGTTATTTTACTGTTCATCAGTTATTCCTAAAATTCATTTGGTTTAAACATGCAAACGGTAAATACTGTTTATGGTAGTTCTTTTCTTTGTAGTTAATTAAAGTAAAGTAATAAACAAACAAAAGAAAGCAATATAAAAAAATAAATGAAATTTGTTTTAAATAGGGAAGCTTTACTTAAATGAGCGTATTCAGTATGTTAAAATCTATTACATTGGTTAAAATAGAATTATTTCGCAATTTTTGAAATCATAAAATTTTCCAAAAAGCTCGTAAAAATTTCATTTTCCTTTGATTTTCTCATATCTCCGTAAAGAAAAGGACCAGAAAATCGTGTAAGGCTTCGATTGGGAGTATTAACCTGGGAGGGGAGTATCCGCAATGCAAAACGCATGCAATGTATCCGCTTGATATCTCAACCATTTTCACATGTTATCGATGTTTCCCACATGTTTAAATGAAAAATTGCTTCGTATTTAGTATCCACATGATATTTCAGATTTACTAAAAGCCGTTCAGTTTCAAGTATTTATTTAATGCTTCTATGTAGATGATCTAGTTTTCTGTAATGTAGAGAAGAAATAACGGAACACAAAGGAGAACTACAATGTGAAATCAACAATAGAATAATAAATGAATACAGCTTTATACAATATCTGTTTCAATAAGGAGAAAGCAGTAAGCGACCAAAAACAAAAGTGTGTGAAATAGTGTAGAAATGGAGATTTTGAGGAAAATTCAAGAAGTAATATATCAGAAGAAGGCTGGAAATAAAAAGTACGTAAGTGCCAATGCAGAACGTAACAACTTGGACATGTGTGTATATCGAGAATGGAAGATGACAGAAGAAGAAGAAATTACTGGAAAAATAAAGAGGCAAATATAGGATTACATTGGATGCAGGAATTGGCAAAGTACTAACAAAAAAGGGGAAATGACTTGGACACAAGGGAGGACATTGGCGCAGGATTGAAAAGCATGGCGAAACATCACAACTTTTACTCCTTTGGTAGAAAATTAAATTTTCTCTTGTTACTGTTATTAAACTAAAACGGATTTGGATTTAATTTTGATTAAACTGCATTAAAGTGTATCTTTTGAAAAGAGAGCCTTTCCCGCGGGAAACACCTTTTTATACTATGAAGAAAGAATGATATACTAACTCCTTCTTAAGACAAACCTAGATAAAAAAAAGCATCCTAGACTTAAGATTTAAAGTTTTAAATCTTAATAAAATACTTATAATTACTTGAATCATCATCATTTCCAATTCAGATACTTTATTCAAACAAACCATTCATTCAAGCCAAGGAATTTAATTTCATACCACAATCACGTTGTGGCGACGTGTAGTATTGAATATAAAAGAGGTCTCCCGTTCTGCTGCTCTATAATCTTATGCAAGTGGCCTAATATGATCAACAGCTATCGTAGACAGACGGACCATTCAGTTTGCATTATTTTTGCATACAGAACTTATCCAACGACCCGGCCTTGGCCTTAATAACTGCGGCCAACTTTGAAATTCGAGCTTGTGTTTGCCAATGAATATAATGTTTCGCATTTCTTTATTCTATTATTTTATAAGGTCAACTGCATTTTTTTTTATGATTTTCTTCATTTATTGAACAATAAAAGATATGGTTGTTTATAAAGAATGCTCGGGAATTCCAGAAATATTTGGAAATTTTTCTTCTAAAATAAAGAAATAAATCTAAACTAAAAAAAGGGATTTTCTTGATCTTTATCGACGTAATTCATTTAATTAGTGGAATAGAATTTTCTTTTTTTCAAGATACCGAAGAGACTCGAACCTAGGACTCACATTTGTCAGATGGGCCAACTACCAACTACACTACAGAGTATCTGTAGAAACGAATCCTTTTAATACCTAGATGTTCGGTACTTGTCTTGTCCTTATATGCCAAGTGTACACCAATTAAATAAAATATAAATAATAAATTAGTTTTTCTTGCCGCGTTTGCTTACTGTGGGATAAGATCGGAATCGAGTGATCTCTCCACAACGGTAATTAGACATGTATTAGCGCAATCAAAAGAAGTTTCTGTGGACATATGTGACTATTGATGAAATGGTGGATTTTATCTGGAGAACGAGTCGCGAAGTACTTATGATCAGCTGGGAAGGTATTCGCCCCTGTTGTTTGGGATCATTTTTATCGACTATTTGGGGAAGATGGAAAAACGATCAGGCTACACTATCGTACGGAGAATTTATTTAAGAAAACGCCCACGTTTGGTGAAGAGAGATATGCTCTTCCACCTGTTACAATAGCGAAATTGGTCGATTTGCGTTACGAATTATTACCGCATCCGCCTTATTCTCCGGATTGGACTTCCTACAACTTCCTCTTCCTAAACGTGGAAAGATGGAGAGATCATCGTCGAAACAGGAAGCATTGGAGAAATCTTACTTTCTGGAAGGCTTAAAAAAGTTGGAATATCGTTGGGGACAGTGTATCTAACAAGCTTCCATTTATTTCTCTGTTGAAGATGTGTGTAGGTTTTTTCTATTTAAAGAGAATGATGCATACTTGAGTGTAGTTTTACGTTTTCGAAATGTTTTTTATTTGAAAGGTTTCTTCTTAATTGTTCAGGAAAGGGGTTACTTTAGTAAAATAAATTTCACAAAAATCTCATAAAGCAAAATGTTAAAGTCTGCTCTTGTATAAAAATTACCTTCGTCTTTCTTCGGCCAAAGCTCTTTCACCATAGCTCACTATCTCCTCCCCAAACACGGAAATCCTCGAAAAACACTTCTTTAACCCTTCAAACTTTGGAAGCATTAGACTTGAAAATAACTCTTCCTATTGAAACACTATTTTCGCCACAACTACCGCACACTTTTTCAATGCCTTCTCGTTAAAATGCCTAGGTTGTTTGCTACTTATTGTCTCACTAACTGACGTATATACATCGCGCTTGCAATATTTCTAACTATTACAATTCGAGCAATTCAAAAATTGCACTTATTCCATTTGTCATTGGAAAACAACCAACAAGTGGAAAAAAGACGGGGCGTTTTTCAGACGAAAAATGAGACATCGAGGAAAAAGATAGTAGAAATTTATTGCATAAACCAATTTAAATAAAAGAAAAAGGAAATGCCTACGTGTGAAGTATAAAGTTTGTTGTTTACGGTATAATAAATTGTTTACGCGTTTGTGGACTTTAAAAATTTTAAAGCAGGATATTTTTGTGTTATTGCAAACATGTGCGATATAATTAAGAAATACTTTAGATTACAATTTGGTCGAAAAGTCTATGTAAACCACTAGTGATTGATTACATTCTATTCTATAACAATGACATAAGTTAATACGAAGACATTACTTAGAATGATGATGCAGTGGGGAGGAGTTAATTATGGTTCACAAAAAGAACACGGAGACTACAGTATCTACGTTACGTTTTTCGCGTTTCTTTATGGTGTAGATAACATTTTCGGAATCTAGGAAGCGTTTTTGCATTGTGCAAGTTATAAATTCCTTAGTACCTAACGTGTGGGTACGTCCCAAGAAT